>OZ018322.1:177712615-177950115 GCA_963969495.1 Ceratothoa steindachneri | reverse complement strand
GACTTTCATCATTCCTCCCAAAAGTCTTCGCTTTTTTCAATGATATTATAATATGATAGTTCTTTAAATAATTTTGTCTAATCAAAATTTAAAAAAGAGAGGAATCTCAAACTTATACCAGAGGAATTTGGCTCGCTTCTGTCTATTTTTTGAAGGTGTCTTCATCGCAGTATTAAGAGTTTAATCATTGTGGGATGAAACCTTTTGATGAAAATAAGTACTTAATTAAAACTGGAGTTGGAATTTTCAAACTTAAATTTGGAGGATCGGCCACCATTTTCTAACTAAAATTCTTAGGCTACACGTATGAACTATATATCATATACGCATCTTAATATGTACTTTAATGTTTTATGTTAAGATTTGCACATCTCATCGTATTTACAAGCTATTTATATTACTTCATCCCGAATTAGATCCTACATATATGTCAGTAATTGATTTTTGTGTTTAACTATTATTAGCCCTGTATTCATGCCTCATTTGGAACTTTTGGCCAATAAGTGATTTTTTATCATCGCAGAGGGTATGAATAATGATGCGTTGACACGAATACATTTAAAATATTAAATATATTTTTATTAATAATCGTTTATTTAATAGGGTTAAATAACCACATATTCGAGAACCGTGGACCGGTTAATTAGCGCATAGGGTGCGTTTACAAGTTTTTATTTAGATAAAGCTTACGGTAGGCTACAAAAAGATATTTAAATGTATATACTCTAAATTGAGTTTTTAAGGAGATATAGTGACCAATCCCTTTTCGCCAATTCGGCGACTCTGGGTACTCAACCATGCAAAGTCCAATTAATTTTCTATGTTGAAAGTCATAGGGGCCATGTGCACGGTTGAGACACTGAAATTTTCAAGTTTCGATTGAATACTACGAGTTTATTTATTGTCGTAGGATGACCCTAAACACCGGACACAAGAATATAATATTGTCGAGGTGCTTAGGTAGTCGGGAGTGAGCCGTTGTGCCAAGGTGACCACCAAAGGCCATTACGCAGCGCTCAAAGGATCCAATTACCTACGAGATCCGGAGGCCCATGGTTAAATCGCCACAAAAGCGGTGCCAGTCAAAAAGAACACCAAGTGTGGTGACGGTTGGCGGTGCCTCTAAATAAGAAGCCGACTTGGGCACCGCGGTGCCACCCTCCTCTCACCCCTCGTTCTCCCCTCTGTGGCTTTGCCCCTTCCCTCTTAGATGAGGCGGTCGCCAGGCTATGAATAAGCCCCATAAGGAAAGAGAAAATATTATTCGGTGAGAGACGATAGAGGACCAGTTCGAGAAGATTGGTCCTTCGCACAATTTCGAAATAACTTATAAACGTCACGTTTTGGATCGGTACCATACAGAAGTATCCTGCACAGGCTTAGTAAGAAGTTAGGCTGGACCAACATTCCTATTGCCAAACAGGAATTGCGCAAGTAAGGTAATAGAAGAACCAGTCACCCTCGAATGACACTCAAATTGCGATCTTAATACCGAAGAGAAAAGAAGAATAGGATACAAATAGGCTTCCAGATCATCCAGAAGAGCACTCCTTGAGCCAGAGAGTACAACTCCGCCCTCCGCTTTGTAAAGTAGATTCGAAGAAGTGACATCCTGTCCCCTACCCCCCTCCCATCTAGTGGGAAATCTACCATCGGCTGCTCCAACATAACGAGACGGGATAAAAGCTATCTAGTGACACCCGGCAACCCCTGATCCTTTCTTTCATGTAAGTTAGAATGACCATTTATATTTGTATTACTTTAGTATGAGTTTATTACGGTACTCAAATTAACTGAAGTAGAGACAATTGTTAGTGAACCCCGTCATCTTTTTAGTTAGACGGGTGAAACTTAAAGTGGAGTTTAATTCTAATCTAAAGAACCACTATAAAATAACTAATCGGCAATTGGTTGGTTTACTTGGAGTCTATTTCGATTTGGACATGAATATATTCTGCAATAGGCTCGGTTTCAAGTATGGTTATCATCGTTAAACTTATTAGGTGATTATAAATATTTTATTTTTTTTGTAGTTAATTGATAAATTTAAAATATATATTTATTTTTGGATAATTCTGGTATTTCAATGGATCCTTTACGTGTTTAACGGGCTCTCTCCTTAAAACGGATTAAACGCTGTGACACTCTCTCAACAATAGGGTAATTAAAAAGTCCACTCAGCCAATATTGAAGTATTGTTGTCATGCATAATTAATAGGGTCAGACTGGTGCTCTAAAGCAACAACAACAATACCACGACAAATATAAATGTCGTAGGGTAACCGTGAAGAGGGCACGCCAGAAGATCGGGATACAGATCCCAGTGCGAGGGTTAAATAAACAAAATCGAGTGCGGTTGGCCTAAATAATCAATTCTTAGACGTTCTGGGATTAGAGAAACTAATGGTAGAATAATGTATATCTTTACTATATACAAAAAAAAATAATAACACAAGTAAATTAATGAGAATGAATAAATTGAGACCCGAGGTTATAAACGGAGGGGGATACAAATGACTCGATATGTACGAGAGTCCGAGAGAGAATAGACAGTGATTGCTTCCAGAGAAAATGGAAAAGTGCAATTATCGGGGAGACTCACACAAAGCCTAATTGATTAGAGGCTTGAATACGGCGACTAAACGGGGCGCTGAAAAGTAGGACTTGCAGGATTCCTTCTTCTTTAACCTCGCTATCGCTGAGAAATGAACGAGGGAGTACTTCAGCCGTTGAACGAAGTCGATAACGAGTGGTATATGCCTGTCCGTGTCTATCATCTATCGGCGGGAACTCTGGCCTTAGATACGAACAAGGCCGGGTAAAGGTGATGTGTCGCGTTTGTAGCTAGAAGCCGTTGTGAAGCGAAGCACGGCGTACCAGACTATAAGTGGCTGCTAACCAAGACAGAGCTGTATGGTACTGGTTTCTCAAAGCTTTTCTCATAGTATTTATATTGCTTCGGCGGAAGCGGGTCACCGGGGGCCTCCCAAAGGGGGACGGGGATCTCATTAGACTCAGCGCTCCAGGAGCGGGTGGGAGGATAGTTTCGGCAGCCTCACAGCTTTTGCGCAACTGTCCTTGGCGCCGTGGGTCTGGCGTCGGTCAGTCGATGAGACGAAAAGATAAAGAGAACCCAACCTGGGCCAGCACACCACGCGAAGCCTCGATGCTCCCTTGAGACTGTCTGGCGTGCATGTGCATCTTCTCAAGCGTCATAGGTAGACGTTGGGCTCTGGGGGTGGAGGTTAACCTTCTCTCTCTGATATTTTTCCTCTCAAGAGGGAGTTTCCGAAGGAAGTGAAATCAGAGTAATATAAGTAATTACACGGCTAAATTTCCCCTATTACCAAAAAAAAGGTACATACAAACAGGGTAACTCATCAACAATATATACACAATAATAAAAACAAATAATGGCACATATTCTTATAATAAGGCATTACACAAAACTACAAGAATTCTTGTGAAAAGTATATAAAAGTAATCCAATTTTACTTCAACGGCACGGCATTGGGGGAGGCAGAATCAACCGAGGCTGGATTCCCTATACATATTTTCGAAAAAACAAAAACAATGAGTTTCGGTGAGGTATAAAGCCAACTCACGTTCTCCGGGTTGCACAGACGAACAAAGTAGGGATTTATAGATATATGTATATACGAATATATATATATATATATATATATATATATATATATATATATATATATATATATATATATATATATAAGGGGCTTCTAAACTTCATTTTAGCGAATCTAACCTCAATCTGGCTGGGTGTCCTCATGGTATCCTCATGATTGCGAGATCAAGCAACCTCACGCCCTCCTGACCTTTTATTATCGTACCCGCGAGAAAGTAACTATAGTCACTATTCTCTCGATCTGATGCCAACATCGTTCCATTGCGAGTGCGTCCCTTCACAAATTGATCCAAGAAAACTCTCCATCCAGGCGAGCTGCAAGGCCCGATGACTTGAGAGAAACAAAAAAAATCCAACTGTAGAAATTAAAGTAATGACAAAAAGGTAGCGTATTTATTTAACCAACCATTGCATTAAGACTACCACCAAACAATATGGATTTGTAGTGCCACTGTGCAAGGTGGAATAGCTTTGACAATGCGGCCTCACACATGAGCATCATGTGAATCCTATGAAAGCTCGTAACAGGCACGCTCATACCTCTGCACATATAAAGAATCGAAAATATGTATATCAGTTTTCATAAATGATAATAATAATAATAATAATAATAATAATAATAATAATAATAACTCTTCTGTGTAAATAATGTATAGCTTTTGTAACAAAGAACCTATTACAATAGTCTATGTAAATAATAATTTATATTTTGCTTCAAAGGTCTAAGGCGAGAAGAATGAATTCGATACGTTCACACGTTAGCAAAACCGTGCTCATGTACACACATACACAGTAAAACGAAGTAAAGTGATTCCCATAGTCACGCTAAAAGTTCAGCTGTTCAAACAAGCTTGGTAGCAGGTGCAGAGCCAAAGACACGATATTAGGGGACAATATTTGCTATCGGGAAACCGCGAGACGCAAAGTCGTATTTTTGGAATTCGAGATAAAATTAATCTCTATCTCCATGGGCACACAAATTAACAAGGAATGAAAGAGGCTCCGCCCAAACAACATCATTGGCTGATGGTAGACCACGCCCACGGTGTGCGCCAGCGTATATACCATCTTGGGTAGACCGAGGAGGAGTTTCTTATGGTAATTCAGTCAAGCAAAGTCACGAGAACTTTCACAATTACAGTCACAGTCACATTCGCAGTCATAGTCGCAGACAGTTAAGATACCAACCCCCAAAAGGAATAGGTTCACCTGAATACACGACACGCCCGTTTTGAATTCATCTTACGCCAAAGCAACCCGAGTTCTACGCCTTAAAATAAAGAGTCCGAAATTCTGCCGTTTGGTATTTCCTTTTATAAATTAATCTACATCGATCCTCTTAACCATCCTACCTAACCTTAAACAGAGGAAGAGTATTATCTTTCCTAGAACAATTGGGGTCAACCTCAGGTCAGCGCCAGGTTGCCATGTGGCCCTGTAACGAGATTGTTACTGTTGAGCAAAATCGGGTCGGATTATTACTTGGATGATTCACCGCCAAAACTGTGGAGAACCTCGCAACCTCATTTCCCTTATAGAGTAATCCCCCAAACTGGTAACGTATCCATATCAAGCCACCACGACCTGACTCTACCAAACTCCGCTGCCTATTACAACCACCATCTAAGCACTTATAGATTTTGGTAAATTTTAAGTTTATGTATATTTAAATACAAGAACGGAATTAATGTACAACTCTTCCTTTCAGTCCCGAATGCTATAATAATCTATGGTTATGTCACAAACTTATGTTCTGTAATCTGCAAGAATTCATTTCTCGTATCTTCCCTTTCATCTCAATCTTTATGTGGAAGTTTCTGTATTTTCTTCTCTCATTATTTTGTCAAAATTTATCAAAATCAAATTAACTCTAGCATTAAGAAATAACTTTGTGTTATTCTCTTTTTGAGACAACTTTTATTTGGAATATATCTGTATTCTATACAGGATTGAAGGCATCATCATAAACATAAATGAACCTTTGTTGAATGGACAGTATTGACCTAAGTTATTGAATCTCAATCTCACGTTTAAGAGAATTAGGTTACTAGGAATCTTCGGTTCAATTGACAACAGCATTTTCTAATAGGTGATGCGATATAGATTTTTGAGAATTTTAAATGTCTTGGTATAGGTGAAAGGACGTTGACTTGATTAATCTCTAATATTACCGATTACTGCAGCTTAAAAGGAAGGCCAATTTTCGAATCATAGTTTAACAAGGTCTGCTGACCAAAAAGTCTCGTGCCCTCACTTATTCTGATTTATGTCTTTACGACTTTGAAAACTTTCAATAATTCCCGGAGTAACCTTGGGAGGAACTTGGCGATTCTATCATTCGAAATGAATGTATCCACATTAAGGGTTTCGAATTTCGTTACAATCAGCCGAATAGTTATAATGTTATTGCCCCAAAAAACATTTCCGGGCTAATCTTAGGAGGACTTTAGCAATTATATCATTCGAAAGAGAATGTAAAACAACATAATGGGTTCAAATTTCGTTAGAATCGACCGAATAGTTATGATGTTATTGCCAAAACAAAATAATTCCCTGGCTATCCTTGGGAGGACTTTGGCAATTATATAATTCGAAAGAGAACGTAAAACAATATAAGCGTTTCAAATTTCGTTAGAATCTCCCGAATAGTTATGATGTTATTGACAAAACAATATAATTCCCGGGAGGACTTTTCCAATTCTATCATTCGAAAGAGAATGTAAAACAACATAAGTGTTTCGAATTTCGTTAGAATTGGCTGAATTGTTACAATGTTATTAAAAAAAAAGAAGCAAAATGTGGACCGATCAACCGATCGACATAGTGATGTAGAGTCGCCTGCGACTAAAAAGTCAACTTTCTAAATGTTTATTAAAAAGCAGGCCTAAATTATATTAATATATATATATATATTTTTAATTAAAATGGCGGGTCTTAACTTTTTTTCACATCTCATTTATGGAATTGGAAAGGCTAAAAAATGGTCACACCCTAATTGCATAATCTAGAATAGTATAGCATAGCACATTATAGCATAGTATAACATAGCATATTATTGCATAGTGGTGCTTATCATATTATAGCATAGTATAACATGGCATAGTATATTATAGCATAACATAGTATAATATAGCATAGCATAAAAAAACATAGTATATTAAAGTATAAGATAGTATAGTATATGTAGTATACTGTAGTATCTCCTAGCATAGTATAGCCTAGGATAGCATCTCCTAGTATTGGCTAGAGTAGTATAACATTTTATAGCATAGCCTCGTATAGTCTCGAATAGTAGTAGCCTGGCAAAACTTAGCTTACCGTATGATAGCCTACGATAGTATTATCTCAATTAGCATAATAAAGCCTACCATAGTATAGACTAGCCTAGATTGCCTAACATAGTATATCCTGCCTAGCCTAGCCTACCATAGTATATCATAGCATAGTATAACAGAGTAGATTATGTCATAGCATAGCCTAGCATCGGATAGCCTAGTCTTGCCAGGCTTAGTATAACCAAGTCTAGCCTATGATTCCCAATTATAGTAGAACTTACCATACCATACTCTAGCGTAGATAGGATATTATAGCCTAGCTTTACATAGTATAGTTTAGCCTGGCATATTATGACTTAGCCTAGACTAATCTAGCCTAGCCTAGCAGAAAATGTATAGTATGGCCTATCCTAGCATAGAAACCATAGTAAAGCCTAGCCTAAAATAGCATAGTACAGCCTAGCATATATAGGATAGTAAATCTTACCATAGTATAGCATAGTATAGCTTATCATAGTATAGCCTAGAATATTTTAGTATAACATAGCCTAACCTAGTACAGTTTAGAATAGTTCAACATAGTATTGCCTAGCCTATCCTCGTATAGCCTAGGCTAGCCTAGCTTAACATAGTATAACCTATCTACCATAGCCTACCTTACCCTAATCTAGCTTAGCATAGTATAGTATAAGCATAGTATAACCTAGCATAGTATAAACTAGTCTAGCATAGTATAGCTTAGCTTAGCATAGTATATCCTATTCTATTCTACCATGGTATATCTTGGCATAGCACACCCAACCATAGTCCAGCCTAGCCTACTCTAGCCTATGCTAGCTTAGCATAGTGCACTATAATCTAGCCTAGTCTAGCGTAGTATAGTCCAGCATAGCCTTGCATAGCATAGTATAGCAATGCCTCTGGGCATTCCTATAATAAAAACCTCCTGGGAAACTTAAATATATATATTATCATTTATTATGTATAAAATTCATTCAATTATTTTATTTTAACCTTGTTATTTAATCATTCAATTATTTTACTTTAACTTTGTTAATTTAATCATTCAATTATTTTACTTTAACTTTGTCATTTTAATCTTTCAATTAATTTACTTAAACTTTTGTAAATTAAATCATTTTATGTTAAACTTAATAATTTATTAATTCATTTATTTTACTTGTCAATTCAATTAACGTATACTGTTCCAAAGAACATCTCTTAAATTTCACACACAAACAAACAAACACACGTTCCCAGCTTGATCAAAATAGCACGCTATTCCGCCCACTCGACTCGCAGCTTTCTTCATATAAAGGTCGGTAATCATTCTTTCTACAATTATTCATTTACCTCCAAACAAACCATACTTAGTTAATTCCATTTTCTCTCACAATTCTTTGCAAACGACCATACGAGAGTAGATCCTAATTATATTTACCTCTCATGCAGCCCCAATTCAGTCCATCATAAATACTCTATATTATTTACTATATTATTATTTACTCTATTATTCACTCTATTATTTACTATATTATTCACTACATTACTACACTATATTATATATAATTTACCTTATTGTTTCACCATATTAATTTCACATACTTCAATTCTCTTCGCATCTTGTTACTGTAAATCATATGTTAAAATATCTTACTTTGTATACCTAACCTACTTATCTCGTTTTACATTCGTTGATTTCATGAATATATTTATATTTATGTAATTGTCTTTCTTAAAGCCCAAGTCATTATTCCAAAAAATTATTTCGCTGTCGCCTTAGGCCTAAAACTAACTGCAGACAACTTTGATCAAACAAATTTATGGTTATGGTTTTCGAAAAGCTATTTAGGCTGATTTATTAACAAGATAAATCACATAGATAACCATAACTATAATAGCATACCCTTGTATAGCCCAGCCTAGTATATCATAGCATAGAATGGCCTAAAATAGCATATTAGACCCTAGAGTAGCCTAATATACCTAGCCAAGTATAGACTTGCATATATATAGCTAGCATAGTATATGTTAGAATAACCTAGCTTAGTATAATATACCTGAGTCTATCACAGTGTATCTTAGCCTAGCCTGCCTAGCAGAGTATAACCTAGCCTAGCTTAGCGCAGCCTACAATTGTATATTAAAACTTAGTCTAGCCTAGCTTAGCTTACCCTAGTCTGGTATAGCCTAGCTTAGCCTAGTTCATTGGAGACTAGCCTGTATATTCTATCCTATTCTAGCCTAGTTAGCATATTCTAGCCTAGACTAACATAGCCTAGTATAGTATTACATAGCCTACCTTACCCTACCCTACCGTAGCCTAGTTAGTATAGTATAGTATATCATAGTATTGCCTAGCCTAGACTAGACTTTTAGATCTTAGCCTAGGGTTGCATAGCATGCATAACATAGCCTAGCCTACCCTAACAAAGCCTCGCTTATCCTACCCTGGTATAGCAAAGACTACTTACTCTAGCATAGTTTAGTATATCATAGCTTAACCTAGCATACCATAGCGTAGCGTGGCCTAGTATAGCGTTTCATGCTCTGCCTAGCCTAGTATATCTTACCTTAGCCTAGCATAGCATAACCTAGCCTAGCCTTAACTATCCTAGACATGTATAGCCTATATTATACTAATATACCCTAGTCAAGAATAGCTTATTATTGTCTAAACTACCATACTACGAGATGCTATCCTAGCATAGCATATTATAGCCTAAATTATATTAGTATATCTTACCCTTGTAAATATATCTTAGCATAGTATAACCTAACTTATGATATCCAGGCATAGCATAGCCTATTTTAGGCTTGCCTAGCAGAGTATAGCATATTATAGCTTAGTCTAGTCTAGCAGAGTATCGGCCGAAAAGTTATGATGTTATTGCCAAAACAAAATAATTCCCGGGATAACCTTAGTAGGACTTTTATAATTAAATCATTCGAAAGAGAATGTAAAATAATATAATCGTTTTGAATTTTCTTAAAATCTGCTAAATAGTTACAATGTTATTACAAAAACAAAACAAAAAAACAAAACGGGGACCGACTGACCGATATAGTGAGATGCAGAGTCGCTCGCGTCCTGACTCTCACGCGACTTATATGTTATTGAAAATGAGGCCACTTATGAAATGCTCTAGCAATCATAAAAAATGATAAGCTAGAGGAGCTAAATCAGGTCAGTTGGCAAACTTCTTACCCTAACAATGTACACAATCTTTCGTTGGTATGTTTTGCAGAGTGAGAGAGCTCTTGCGGCTAGCCACTAGAGAAAAACAATTTTCCTATTTCTCAATTGCTGTTATTAAAAGTGTGCAGTAATAACATTATCTTATCCATTACCTGCTAATGGACAATACGCTTTAGGTTCCATCAAACGTAAAAAAAAAAACATGTGGATGAGGTCATGGTATTGATTTTGTCTGCGCATTTACATATATTTTTAACCATTGTTATTTTTCATTTTCTATTCATATGCAGTACCTAATTTTCGCCATCAGTAACAATAGTGGTTAAAAGGTTTGTGTTACATTTTCCATTAGGTAGGGTACATCTACTGATGACTAATGAGCCAAATACGGCAGGAGGATCTTTTGTCACAGATTTTATATGATTCTCTGCCAATTGCATCAAAAGGAGTACGAATTCTGACAAAAGAAGTCTAATAGTCTGGGTCACGACTACGGCGGATCACATCTGTCCACTTGTGAGTACACAACGCACAATCAATGCACAGGTGTGCAAGGATTTGCTGCGATAGGCTTCTTTTTCCAATCTCCGAAGCTCCGAATTATAGCTTGCCAATTTCATCCAGGATAACGCATCCTACTACACTACAAAGTCGCAAAGATCTTCTAGAAGGACAAGCACATCACTGTTATGAATTGGAATGCACAAGTCCAGATCTGAATCTCATTGAAAATGTTTGGAAGACACTCAGCGAGAGGTATAAAGCAAGGAATCTGAAAACAGTTCAAGAAGTTTGGGGATTCTTCAACATATTTGGACCATGATTTGTGCGCGTGATAAGATTTGGTTTGTTCCTCTTACATGAGATGTCAGCGCCTCATAGAACATACTGGACTCAAAACTAAGTACTAATTACTTAGGAATTGCACAAATGTTATCCACTGATAATTTAATCGGTATTTTTCAATAGATATTTGTTTAGTCCGTCGTTCTAATCATTTTGTATACTTCGATTTTTTTAGGGTAAATTGATATGTGCTAATAGATTTCGTTTTAATAATCCAAATTTGCCAATTTCGGAAACCTTGAATTATCTCTTGCAAAAGTTATGGAAGGTGGTGTAAGAGAAATACGTGTGGTCTTTTTTTTACGGTGCTCGACTCGTACATTGATATTCAGTAAAATTGAAATTAATGAAAACAGGGGTGAAAAAAGTATTCGTACATAACCATAAACCTAAGTAAAGACGTTATCATGGCAAATAATAAAGAACTCTCCAATGACCAGAAAAAGGTGACACTGAAGCTCCATACTGATCGGCTGAGCTACCGGGAAATATCCGAGCAGCTGATAATACCTTTCAGCACCATTGGCTCTGTCATTCTGAAGTGGAAAAAAGTGGGAACCATTGACAACCTTCAACGTTCAAGTGTAACACTGAGGAAGGTTAGAGTTACCCCCATGACAACCCGTAAGGAAATTCAAGATGACCTAAAATCCGTAAAATCAATATAAACGTTCTAGAGTGGCCTAGTCAGTCCCCAGATTTGAACCCATTAGAGAACTTGTGGCGAACATTGAAGAGCAAGATTCATTTGAAGGTGTTCCAAGAACATAAAAAAATTGAAGGTAATTTGGAAAGAAGATTGGGCCGAAATAACAAAGGAATGTTGCAGCGCACTATTGAAGAATACAGGAAACGATTGATGGAGGTGAAAGCAAACAAAGGTTACGCAACTAACTATTAATCAGCAAATATCGCTCTGTAAGAATACTTTTTTCACCCGTTTTCATTAATTTTAAGTTTACTGAATATCAATTCTGTAAATTTCATGAAGTTCGATGGGTGGGAAGTATATTAAAATTGAATTTTGAAGGTGTACGAATACTGATTTCACTCCCCTGTATATATATATATATATATATATATATATATATATATATATATATATATATATATATATATATATATGTATATATATATATATATATATATATATATATATATATATATATATATATATATATATATATATATATATATATATATATATATATAAATATATATATATATATATTACATTGGAAACAAAGATTGAGGATTTGTGCATTATCTATATTTGGTAGGTTATTATTGTGTCCTATTTCTATTTTTGTGTAAATGTATTTTATAGATTTTATTGCTAGTTTCAATACTGGAATGGAAGATTGAACATTTTGAGAAGAATATTAGTTGAGTTAAATTCTATTTTCTTGATAACTCTATCCAACAGGAGAAGTTACCAGCTTTTCTTCTTTCGTAGGACTTTAGTTTCTTGCCTTAGCTAAGTGTCTCCTATCATCAAAAACCCAGGGATTGTAAATCTCCTATCATTAAAGTTTTGAAGGAACATCACAAACCGAAGGTAATTGTGATATATGAATGATTTATTTTTATTCATTGAATTGAAAATCTGTTGAATCTATTGCTAATTTTGTTGCTGGAATAAAAGCACTAACTCACACATGTTAGTTTGGAGACCAGTTAACAGATATGCTAAGAGACAGATTCATTGTCGTGGTATTGTAAGGGCCGAGTTAGTCTACGTACGTAGGTTTGTTACGTACTTGAATAACTTATTGATTACGTTTTCTCTAAGAGTCCTATATTATTTTACATTATTTAATCTTTGAGGATTTCTAGTGCCATGTGCAGCGTTTCGAGGGTAGAATTAAATACTTCTAAAAAATATATATCGTTAATTACAACATAAAAAAGTGAAATCTTAAAAACCCCCCCAAACTATACAGCTATGAATAAACGAGTTTATGTTAGAATTACTAATTTAAACCAAATTAATATAAAGTAATGGTTGACCCAAAGCTAACTTTAATATTGGAAGCTAATTGACACTAAAAAAATAATTTAATTTCTTTAACTTTAAAAAAAACACACGTGAATCCGGCTGAAGAATGACCTTGGCCTTGAAGTTTTATGTAGACGAAAAAAATGTTTTTGCAGTTAGGCGCGTGGGTATGTTCACATACACCCAGCTGTTTGACTGGCGCGGAGACGGGCTTGAAGCAACAGGTGATTTTGGTGAGGGCGATGGATAGCATTAAGCACGTTGTCTTAGTCAGATGATTAAAACAACGGGACCGTGAAGGTATTCTTTTTTTCAATCTTCGTGTTAATCTTGGAATGGTTCGCACTGACGAGTGATGATCAAACAGTGAATCATTTGACGAATGGGGGAGTGAGGGGGGGGGGAGTTCACTTTGGATATTCCTCAATGACCAGGACAATCTCTGGTTTTTGTTGCAAACCGGGATATGGGAATTTAGCCTCGCTCCTCTAACGACTCTTCTCCAAGCTTCTTTCACTTAGCCCTAAAGGCATCTTCTTGTTTTTGGCCGCCGCTCCCCTAATTTCGTCTATGACGTGAAATTAGATTCCAAATCTTAGGGAAAATACTGCCTGTTTACTCATTGTTATGGCACCAGGTCTCCTTCTCTTCGTATTGATATGCTCGCTGGCACAGAAATCTGATGATTCGTACTTCTCGTGGTTGGAGGAGGCGTTCTGGTGGCCAGCGGGTCGAGCGGAGAGAGCGGGGAGAGGTTAAGTAATCGGGTTACACTGCCAAGCGCCAGGACGTTGTGGTGACCGAACATGGCCTCTGTTATTAATGTGGGATATCGATTTCCCTACATTCATAATGGGCACATTTTGGTGCCAGAATCGAATTTGACTTTCTTAAAGCTGTAGAAATATCTAGTGCTAGAGAAGCTCTTTTGGAGATTTAAAAATATTCGGAAACTACTATAAACGAAGTGCCTGAACAGAGTATTCCTTCCTAGCAAAAGCCTTCACTGCTTAAAGTTGGGATGACGAATGATACATTAAAACCTAAGACACCTTGTTCTGGTTGTGGTGCTACTTGTTTTGCTTTAATAAAAAAATGCATATTGAACACGAGCAGAAATGTACAATGTGTTAATTTCAGGAGAACTAAACCAAAATCCAAAGGTAGTGATCAAATCCATAAACTGAAAAAGGGTCAAGTCACTCAGGTATATTCTCGCAATGACTATGTCTTTAATGTTGCTCAAAATATAACTAATTCTCTTAATGTCACATTATTTCTAAATAATTTCTGTGTGCCTATGTAATTGGGAACAGGTGCTGCACGTTCAATTATTTCGGAGAATACTTTCTCTAATCTATAACCTACTGAATGTGACACTTCATAATCCTTCCTCTTTAAACTTTAAGACTTAGGTGGTGTTACCTTCAAGGTAGCAGGCGTGAATTCTGTCTGTGCGAGACTTGATTCTACTAATTCTTGCCAAGCAACTATTGTTGTTATGGAAAGATCAGGCCTATGTCTTTTAGGGAGAGATTTAATTAATTCCCTTCTTTTAAATAATAGGAAACTCTCAGATATACATAATGTACCAAAGAATTCCCAGATTTATTCTCTATTGGTTTGGGTTTCTTAATCCAGGACAGCTAAATATACACTAATAACTAAACTGGAAAGAGAATTGGATAGATTGGTGGAGGAAGGTATAATTTCCCCTATACCACATTCCTCCCGGGCTGCTGCAGTGGTTCCCGTATAGAAGGCAGATTGATTTCTGAGGATTTGTTGGTACTGACGGACTACAGTAAATAGAGCTGTTAAGCTGGATCCCTAGCCCATTCCTAAGATTATTGATCTCTGTAGCAGTCTCTCAGGTAGTGAGCTATTTATCAATCAAACTAGATATTGACAATGCATCTCAACAGTATACAGGTATTAACACACATCGGGGGTTATTTAAATATCATAGGTTATGTTATGGAGTTTACCCCGCACCTGTAAATTTTCAACGAACGATGGATGATCTATTAAGGGATCTTACATATATTGTTTGCTACATGGATGATGTACTCATATGTGATTGATCTGAACTTGAGCATAAGCAGCGATCCAGATCCGTACTAAAATAACGAGAGACTGCTGGGTTAAAGCTTTGTTTGAATCAGTGTGGCATTGGTGTCTCTACTGTTTTATTCTCATGCGAGAGAAGCGTCCTCCATGCAGCGTTTTAAGAATGGAATTATGAATAAGAATACTAGGTGGGACTGAAATGGGTGGACATGGGTGATGGAAACAGGAGCTGCTTCGTATAAGCTTTTGATTAGCCTTTCGTCGGCTCCTTTTCTTGTTTTATTCTCGTTTATTAAACCCTCTGCTAATTACCTATTCCACACCCATTTTCTCTTATCGATTGATACCGCATCTCTTTTGTTGTCATCTCGAAAGGAAAAACAAAACAGATCACGTTCGTTCCGACCATCATAGCTCGTGACTCTGCCTCGCCTCAATTAACTAACACTGACAGCAATTTGCGTCTATGTGAGCGTAGTCAGCCAAATGAGATGGTGACACGTTCTGGCCACGTTGTTATGAAACCCCAGCGATAGCAGGACTAATGCAGCGTAACTCGGGGGGGGGGGTTATTGTAGCTGACGGACCCAAATATATACATTTCGTTTAGTAGATCCAAGATATAATGAAATATTCATATATCTCCCCACTAAGTAGTTTAATATAGTTTCCATAAATTGAATCATTTAATAATTATGTATATATATATATATATATATATATATATATATATATATATATATATATATATATATATATATATATATATATATATATATATATATATATTATTGAAGCAACTATTCTATTAGCATCTAATTATGAATGTCTGTAATCGTTATGTTCTTGTAAGAAATCTAAAGTCATTATTTGAAACGATCTGATTCTTTTATAACGTCACATTACGTGACTTGAACCAGCCAACCAGAGCGCACCAATGTGTTTTTTTTTTGTTTCTAGAGATTAAACGATATTTTAAAGGGAATGTAATCCATTAAAATACTCCTTCTTATTTTATTATAATTTATATTAGGGTATTCAAGAACATCTAGTTCTATTGATATCTCCATACCAACTACTGAAGTCTACTTAATTTCCGCAAGATAATCGTACTGGGACTTTTGAATTAATAGAGGAGCATGAGATCAGGTGGAGAAAAGAAAATTGGAGATCATGTGGAAAAATAGATAATATTTAGAAAATTTAAGATATATAATATATCGGGAATAGAAGAGGATGTAATATCTATTGTTAAAAAAATTCAATCTAAGACCATTCTCTTTTTTCACAGGACCTTTAACGCTATGTCCCAATACAAGGGTAGTTTATCAACTTGAACACATTTTAGGAAGACATTTACGAAGAGGACATCTATGTTGGACAGTTCTTCATGTAGAATATGCCATAAAACAGAAAATACTTTGCAGTTGAATGTTGTTGAGTCATCTCTCCATGACCCTCTCCTGTAGAACAATGTGCTAACAATGAAAGCTTTGTATCTTGCTATTTTAGAATTCAGGGCAAACCTATATTTACCTATGATTTTTTTCCACTCTCGACTATTAAATCGGATGAGTGATATAAGGAGGTTACACCTCTCCCTTATAACGGTTATCATTTGACTTAATAAAAAAATGTAAAAATAAATAATAATAGAAAACAAACGGGCTGGGAAATTGAGAGACATACTGATGCGAACGCGATACTTCTCAGACAAACATGTTTCATCATAGGAAAGGCGCAAAAATATGAACAGATGAAAATCAGACATGGATGAACACGTTTTAACTAGTAGAACGATCAAACATAAGATTGGCATAAGAGTTATATGGGAGTGAAAAAATGCTATTAGAGTGAGACAAAACACAGATAGAAGAAGAGCATGCATACGTGAAAGCATTTGGAGAGAGGCATAGACGGTGAAACGGAATACAGGGAGGGGAACAGGACAAAAGGAGGAGAATAAAGGATGAGAGGGACAAGTAAATGGGCGGAAGGGCAAAGAAAAGAGGACAGAGGCACAGAGGAGAAGTGAAAAGAAAGGGGAAAGATGTGGAAAGTAGGAGAGCAGCCTAAAAGGCTGTAGTAGTAACAAGGGTTAAGGGACAGAAAGGCTGGATGTTATGGCTGAAGTGAGAGAGAACCAGCATGAAGAGGAGAGGATAAGTCGGCAAGAACAAACAGAGTAGCAGAGGGGTAATAGGTTGCAAGATAGGTCGACTAGTAGCAAGTTGCAGATATTTGGAGACAGTATTTTGAAAAACTTAAGCACTTGGTTTGAGGGTTTTTTTATGGAGGTAGATGATGATGCTATTCCAGGAAAAGACAATGGATATAGTTAAAGAAACTGAAAAGGCATGTAGAGAAATGGCAGAAGGAGACTGGATGGTGATAGGTCACTGAAATTTTCAAAGCAGTGTATTGAGGCAAAAAATAGAGCAAATAGGGTGCTAGGTTACATTAAAAGAAATGTTAGCTACAAGAGTAAGGAGGTCATCCTTAAACTATACAACTCTTATGTCAGGCCACATTTAGAGTACTGTATACAGGCATGGTCACCACATTTTAGACATGATATAAACTTATTAGAGTCGGTACAAAGGAGGGCAACAAAAATAATACCATCCCTGAAGCACCTTGAATATGAAGATAGACTGAGGGTATTAAATATGTTTTCATTTGAAAGAAGGTGTGTGAGGGGAGATATGATTGAGCTTTTTAAAATCTTTTCTGGGATGGATAAATTGGATTTCAGTAAGTTATTTGAGTTAGAAGGTAGTAATAGAACTAGAGGCCACCACTTAAAAATGAAAAAACAGAGGTGCAGACTGGATGTTAGAAAATATTTTTTCACTAACAGAGTGGTGGATTATTGGAATAGGTTGCCACCTGAGACTGTAGACAACCCAAACTTGAATGTTTTCAAGCGCAGATTGGATGATTATATCGGGAAGGAGGGTTAATTTCTTACTTTTTGGTATGTGGATATGTTTCTTGACTCATTCCTGTGGATGCAGTTTCTTTTTATTGTATATTTTGGGGGATTTTGATTTTGTTTTTGACAGACTCCTAACATAACATAATTTCACGGATGACAAAAGCCACAAGGACCTATCAAAGGTCATCCGCATCAGTCAAAACCCACCTACAAAAAGCACCATCACCAGGAAAAGACAAAATCAAAGTCCCCCACAATATAATATAACAGAGCTGCCAAGTGTAGGCCATGAATGGTCTTTTGCAGTCTCCTTCTTTTCTTATGTTCTTATGACAAAAGCCACAAGGGCTCATCATAGGTCATCCGAGTCAAACGGCCTCTTTTTTTTAGGCACCTAAACTCCCAGGAAAACTATGGAGGCTTTAAATTATATATTATAAATGCATTCTATTTTTACTGAACCTAATATCTATCCAAAGTGACTCAACTCCATCCTGCTTTATTGAAGTATTTAAACTTGAAACAATGTTGTTTTTTATATAGATAATTATTCCTCCACCAATCCTACCTGTCCTTTGACTAATGTACATATTATAGCCCTGAAAATCAAATTCACTTATAGTGTCACTAAATTCTATTTCATTAACCCATGATTCAGTAACGCATAATATATCTATATCCTCATTGCTAATATAACTAAATAGCTCATCCTTCTTGTTTCTAAGACTACGAGCATTTGTATAGAAACAATTTAACCCCCCTATCCCTGAAGCACCTCTTGAAACTTGAATGACCTCACCTCTATCGCCTTGGAACCTATTTCTGTTATCTGCCAAGTCCATTCTACTTTCAGTACTATAATGTCCTCTCATAATTCCCTGACCACTATTAGTATCTAGTTTCCCGCCCGCAAAGACCTAATAACACGATCATACTCCTCCCACAACACATCTACCCCCCTCCTACTCAAATGCAGTCCATCCATCGCATACATTTCTTTCATTCCAACAAACCTATCCCACACATCCACAAACATGACACCTTCCATCTCACACATCCTCCTCACATAATCATTCAGCCCAATTGCACGAGACATCCATTCTACCCCAACATCCATTCTTGGAAGCACACCTGTCACAACACCTTTCATTCTACTTTCTTTCACCTTTTCAATCAACCTCTTGTACCTCTCACGTAACTCACATGCACCCACTTTCTTCACATCATTCACTCCTACATGTGTAATCACAACCGCATCCCTTGCACAGCCAGACACCAGTTCCTCATACCTATCAGACAGATCTCTCACTCCAGCACCCGGCAAACACACCCTCAAACCATTCAATCTACTTGCATTCAACTTCCTATCTAAATATCTAACTCGCGAATCACCCATCACAAGCACTTCAGTCAGACTCCTATTCCTAACCCCCACAGACCTAACTCCATCCCCACTCCTATTTTCATTCAAACTACCAGTCACTCGAACTCCACCCCCACCCCCATCAGTCATATCACTTCCAGTTACTTCCTCTCTTAGGGCACTGAATCTATTAGTCAAGCTAATAGGATCTGTGTCCCTCTGACTCACACACCTATTCTCCCCCTGGCTAACCACCTCAACAGAGGCAACCCTATTCTCACAAAGAACAGGAGAAGCCTCCCTAGCTTCATGTTTCCTAACCACTCTCCACTGTCCCCCATCCTCACTAGGCCTATTTCTAACTAATCTAAGGGGGCTAACTTCACTATCACTAGAACTATCACTTCCTACCTCCTCCACTGGCCCTCTACCTTCACCTGAAACATCTAACTGGACTACCTCACCACCTAACCTATTCCCAGCTCTAGGCCTAACACTAAGTTCCCTCCTGAGCTCAGCAACTAACCCCTCCAGCCTACATATCCTGTCTAAATCCTGCCTTCTCATCCCCTCTAAATCTACAATGCATTCACGCAGCCCACATACAACACATGTATACCCCTCACCTAATACACCACAACCAATGCATACATTCCGACACTCATGCTCACTTTCATCCCCAAACTCCATCACTTATTCAAACAAAGAAAGAATTTAAGTAGCAATAAGAAATAAAAAAAGAAGAGCAACTTAGCTTTCGCTGATTGTGGTGAGAAAAAAAACAAAAAAACAAACAAACTATAGAAAAATCTGAAAAATAGATCAACAGACAGAGCTCTATAAAACACATGCTACCTGTTCGAAGGTCAGTCGAAGACTGACCTTGATAAGTGCAAAGTTATTAACATGGGAAAAGATAATAGAGAATTTAACTATGAAATGGATGGGCATTGGCTGAGCTCAGTAGAGGATGAGAAAGATCTAGGAGTAGTAATAGATAAGTCATTAAGGTTTTCTAAGCAGTGTATTGAAGCAAGAAATAGGGCAAATAGAGTGCTGGGTTTTATTAAGAGAAATGTCAGTTACAAAAGTAAGGAGGTTATTCTTAAACTCTATAACTCTTATGTTAGGCCACATCTAGAGTACTGTATACAGGCATGGTCCCCACATTTTAGACACGATATTAACCTTCTTGAGTCAGTGCAACGGAGGGCAACAAAGATTATTCCTTCCCTGAGGCACCTTGAATATGAAGATAGACTGAGGGTATTAAATATGTTCTCGTTCGAAAGGAGGTGTGTGAGAGGGGATATGATTGAGCTGTTTAAAATTTTTTCCGGGATAGATAAATTGGATGTTAGCAAGTTTTTTGAGTTAGATGATGGAAATCGGACTAGAGGTCACCACTTGAAAATTAAAAAGCAAGGGTGTAGGTTGGATTTAAGAAAATATTTTTTCACCAATAGAGTGGTAGACTTCTGGAACAAATTGCCGCAGAGGGTAGTAGGTAGTCCAAATCTAAATGTATTTAAGAGTAGGTTGGATGAGTTTATGGGAAGGGAAGGTTGTGATGGTTCCTAAGTTTTGTATATATTAATATTGTTTGTATATATCTATAGCTGCATGATTTAGTTCTTGACAAGCCTTGATTGGTGATACCCTTGTTTCTGGATGCAATCCTCTGGATGTAGTTTTCCTGGGAGTTTGGGTGCCTTGAAAAAGAGGCCGCTTGACTCGGATGACCTATGATGAGCCCTTGTGGCTTTTGTCATCCGTTATATTATATTGTGGGGGACTTTGATTTTGTCTTCCCCTGGTGATGGTGCTTTTTGTGGGTGGGTTTTGACGGAGGCGGATGACCTTTGATAGGCCCTTGTGGCTTTTGTCATCCGTGTAATTATGTTATATGTTATGTTATGTTATTCCTATGGATTGTTAAATTGTATATTGTAGATGCATGATCTGACAAAATCCTATGGATGCATTATGTGGGTGGGATTTGATGGATACGGATGACCTTTAATAGGCCCTTGTGGCTTTTGTCATCCATGAAATTATGTTATGTTAAAGTGGGAATAGGCTTATTAAAAGTGCTACAGGATATATGAAAGCTATCACGGGGGGGGGGACTCATAAGAGAAGTGAAGGCTAGGCACCTTGGAGTAAAGGCGTAAGCCTCTTACATGAAGTCTTTTGTAAGTATCTGTAAGTGAATCCAATAATGCCAAGGTGGTTTGAAGGATATAGCTCTTAAAAGAAGAGAGAGTTAAACAGAAGAATAAGGATGATGGCAATTGAAGGAGGAAATACTATTGAATTGGGAGAAGATATGAAGAAATGAGGTAAATATGTAGACGAGTGCCCCGGCCGAAAAGATGAACTATTTCGTCCGCGTTCCAAAATGTTTCACGTTTTTGGAGTACATTTAAGGGGACGGCTCGGGGGTAAACACGATGCGTGGACCACACTGCGATGATCCTGAGTTTCATTAAATTGGGGGGGGGTCTGGGGGGCACAGCCCCCAGTATATAATCCTTATTGTTATAATGTTAACAATTTAATTTCACGGATGACAAAAGCCACAAGGGCCTATCAAAGGTCATCCGCACTGTCAAAACCCACCCACAAAAAGCACCATCACCAGAGAAAGACAAAATTAAAGTCCCCCACAATATAATATACTTACAGAAGACTTCATGGAAGAGGCTTACGCCTGTGAACTCCAGATCTATATTATCAGCTTGCGGCAGCGTGTGTTGGATTATCTTTGCCTTGTAATTGTATTTCAATTCCTGATTAAACCAAAATTTATCAAGTCTGACCTCAAACTGGTTGACTGATGCTGCTGCAATCACCCACTCAGGCAACTGATTCCAGTTATTTATCACCCTACACGGGAAAGCATACTTCCTTATATCCAGCCGTGACCTTGTCTTAAAAAGCTTCAGTGAATTTCCCCTGTTGATGTTTTCTTCTTGAAGTTTCAATATGCCTTGACTACATTCCCCATCATATTTTCCAGTGAGTATCTTGTAGGTCTCTATTAAGTCTTCCCGTGCTCTTCTGTATGCCAGTGTTGGTAGGTTCAGTTTCCTTAGTCTCTCTTCATAATTAAGTCCTTTAAGTTCCGGCACCATCCTTGTAGACCTTCGTTGCACGTTCTCCACCATCTCAATGTCTTTAACCAGGTGAGGACTTCATACCTGATTAGCATACTCTATATACGGTCTCACCAAAGCTACAAACAAAGCTTTAAATATCGTTGCATCCAATGTAACAAAGGTCCTTCTGATTATTCCCACTAATTTGTTGGCTTAATTTACTTTCTCTGCCAGGTGATCTACACAACTCAATTTATCATTGATTATTACTCCCACATCCTTCTCAGAAGTAATCTTTTTCAGCTGCTTCTCCATTTGGTAGCCTTGATCTTCAATAGTCGTTCTTCCTATTCTCATATAACTACACTTATCCGGATGAAAACTCAACAACCATTTTTCACTCCATGAGTAACATAACATAACATAATTACACGGATGACAAAAGCCACAAGGGCCTATCAAAGGTCATCCGCCTCCGTCAAAACCCGCCCACAAAAAGCACCATCACCAGGGGAAGACAAAATCAAAGTCCCCCACAATATAATATAACGGATGACAAAAGCCACAAGGGCTCATCATAGGTCATCCGAGTCAAGCGGCCTCTTTTTCAAGGCACCCAAACTCCCAGGAAAACTACATCCAGAGGATTGCATCCAGAAACAAGGGTATCACCAATCAAGGCTTGTCAAGAACTAAATCATGCAGCTATAGATATATACAAACAATATTAATATATACAAAACTTAGGAACCATCACAACCTTCCCTTCCCATAAACTCATCCAACCTACTCTTAAATACATTTAGATTTGGACTACCTACTACCCTCTGCGGCAATTTGTTCCAGAAGTCTACCACTCTATTGGTGAAAAAATATTTTCTTAAATCCAACCTACACCCTTGCTTTTTAATTTTCAAGTGGTGACCTCTAGTCCGATTTCCATCATCTAACTCAAAAAACTTGCTAACATCCAATTTATCTATCCCGGAAAAAATTTTAAAGAGCTCAATCATATCCCCTCTCACACACCTCCTTTCGAACGAGAACATATTTAATACCCTCAGTCTATCTTCATATTCAAGGTGCCTCAGGGAAGGAATAATCTTTGTTGCCCTCCGTTGCACTGACTCAAGAAGGTTAATATCGTGTCTAAAATGTGGGGACCATGCCTGTATACAGTACTCTAGATGTGGCCTAACATAAGAGTTATAGAGTTTAAGAATAACCTCCTTACTTTTGTAACTGACATTTCTCTTAATAAAACCCAGCACTCTATTTGCCCTATTTCTTGCTTCAATACATCCTGCTGCAGCTTTTGACAATCCTCTTGATCTTTTATGCATCTAAATATCTTTGTGTCATCTGCATACAGGTATACTTCGCTGTCATTTACTATACTATTGGGGAGGTCATTGATAAATAAAAAACAACAACAATGGTCCGAGAACAGTGCCCTGCGCCACTCCACTTGCCACTGACTTCCATCTTGACATTTCCCCCTTCACCACCACTCTTTGTTGTCTTTGTGTTAGGAATGCTGCAATCCATTCTTGGTACTCCTTTCCAATTCCATAACTACTAATTTTACTGAATAGTCTTCTATCTGCAACTCTATCGAAAGCCTTCATAAAATCACAATATATTACATCCACTGCATGTCCATCATCAATAATTTCAGTCCATCTGTCCAGAATCTTTATGAGCTGTAGCCCCGTTGATCGTCCTGAGATAAAGCCATATTGCTTGTCAGTAAATAAACTATTGGTTCTCATGTGTGCCATTGTCTCAAATATCTTAAAGATTATACTTGTTAAACTGACTGGCCTATAATTCTCTGGATCACACTTGGAACCCTTTTTAAATATAGGAGTAGTAATATGAGCAATTAGCCAATCTTGAGGGAGTTCCTTATGTTTAAAGGAGTACTGATAAAGTATTTCTAAAGGCACTACTAATTGTTCCATAGCTTCTTTTATAATCCTAGAGTGGATTCCGTCAGGTCCTGGGGATTTATGCCTCTTTAGATTTTTAATGATCTTAATTTTTTCCTTATTAATTTCCAGGTGATTCAGTGTTGGTACATTTTTCATCACACAGTATGGTACCTCATCTTCTGGCTCCATAACAAACACCTTCGAAAATTGCTTTGCTAAAACTTCAACTTTTTCCAGATCACTTTCAGTTTTTCCATCTTCAGCAGTGCCCTTGTATAAGTCAGGAATCCTTGGTTTCCTTTTTGTCTTAGTCTGCACATATTTCCAAAATATTTTAGGATTATCCTTCACATTTTTTGCAATCTCCCTTTCTTTTAGTTTTACAGCATTTCGGGTTTCTTTTCTAATTTGATTATTCAGTTTTCTGTACTCCTTCTCAGTCTCTAAATACTCGTTCTTAGTAGATACATTCAGATTACTCTTCAAGGATTTCATTCTCATCCACAACCTCTGTTTCTTCTTTATCTTAGACCATAATTTCTTATTCATTGGTAGATTGCTATTCGTCCTTTTCCTGGATTGATTTAAATTCCCCATCTTTCTTGTGGGTACACTCTTATCTATTGCAACATACAATTTTGACTTGAATCTGCTCCACATTTCCTCAATATTGGTAGCCTCAGATAGGTATTTCACCCAGTCAATATTAATATTAAGTTCCCTTCTCAGCAACTCATAATCTGCTTTTTCATACAAATACATACTTTTTCTATCATGAGCCACGATCTCCTCAATATTACATGTAACTTGTATCACAGCATGATCACTTCTCCCCAGTGGATTTCCAATCATGACCTCTTTAACTATTGATTCTTCATTTGTGAAAAATAAATCTAGGGTATTACCCACATTTTCACCCCTTATTCTTGTAATTTCCTCCACATGCTGGGTCAAAAAGCAATTGCGCACCTTTTCCACAAATTTTGTTCCAAAATCATTCATTACAGTGTTAGTCGTGCAATTTTTCCAATTTATTTGTTGCAAATTAAAGTCGCCCATCAAAATCTTAAATGTAGCCCTCATCTCAGTTACCTCTTGCACTAAATCCAGCAACAGTTGGTCATTTTCCTCCTGGCTATTTGGACTACGATATACTAGAGTTAGGTTAAGTTTCTCTCATAACATAACATAACATAACATAATTTAACGGATGACAAAAGCCACAAGGGCCTATCAAAGGTCATCCGTATCCATCAAATCCCACCCATATAATGCATCCATAGGATTTTGTCAGGTCATGCAGCTACAATATACAATTTAACAATCCATAGGAATGTCCAACCATGCATCTACAATATATAATTTAAAGCCTCCATAGGAGTCTGTCAAAAACAAAATCAAAATCCCCCAAAATATACAATAAAAAGAAACTGCATCCACAGGAATGAGTCAAGAAACATATCCACATACTAAAAAGTAAGAAATTAACCCTCCATCCCCATATAATCATCCAATCTGCGCTTGAAAACATTCAAGTTTGGGCTGTCTACAGTCTCAGGTGGCAAACTATTCCAATAATCCACCACTCTGTTAGTGAAAAAATATTTTCTAACATCCAGTCTGCACCTCTGTTTTTTAATCTTTAAGTGGTGGCCTCTAGTTCTATTACTACCTTCTAACTCAAATAACTTGCTGAAATCTAATTTATCCATCCCAGAAAAGATTTTAAAAAGCTCAATCATATCTCCCCTCACACACCTTCTTTCAAATGAAAACATATTTAATACCCTCAGTCTATCTTCATATTCAAGGTGCTTCAGGGATGGTATTATTTTTGTTGCCCTCCTTTGTACTGACTCTAATAAGTTTATATCATGTCTAAAATGTGGTGACCATGCCTGTATACAGTACTCTAAATGTGGCCTGACATAAGAGTTGTATAGTTTAAGGATGACCTCCTTACTCTTGTAGCTAACATTTCTTTTAATGTAACCTAGCACCCTATTTGCTCTATTTTTTGCCTCAATACACTGCTTTGAAAATTTCAGTGACCTATCTACTACCACTCCTAAGTCTTTCTCATCTTCAACTGAATTAAGCCAATATCCATCCATCTCATAGCTAAATTCCCTATTATCTCTCCCCATGTTAATAACTTTGCATTTATTAAGGTTAAAAGTCATCTGCCACTTCTGAGCCCAAGCTAACAGCTTATCTAAGTCACCCTGCACTTTAAAGCTACCCTCAACCTCTTTGACTACAGCTGCCAATTTAGTGTCATCAGCAAAAATTGACACTTTACTATTTACACCTTGCCCAAGATCATTTACATAGATTATAAATAATAAAGGGCCTAAAACTGATCCCTGAGGTACGCCACTAATAACATTCCTCCACTCTGACCTCACTCCATTCAGTACAACTCTCTGTTTCCTATTTTTCAGCCATTCAGTTATCCAATTTAAAACGTTCCCACATATCCCATGCAGCTTTAATTTATGAACTAGTCTTCTATGTGGAACCTTATCAAAAGCTTTGCTGAAATCTAAGTAGATCACATCAACTTTCTCACCCCTATCTAATTCTTTAGTTACATAATCCATAAAATCCAGTAAATTAGTTAAACACGATCTATCTTTTCTAAAACCATGCTGAGCATCATTAATTAACCTGCTACTCTCTAGATGATCAGAAATTCCCTTCTTAACCATCTTCTCAAGAATTTTACAGACTATAGAAGTTAAGCTTACTGGTCTAAAGTTATTTGGGTCCTCTTTGCTTCCCTTTTTAAAAATTGGCACTACATTTGCCAATTTCCAATCATTTGGTATTTCTCCAGACTCTAGTGATCTAATAAATATCTTCTCGAGAGCTACTGCAATACTTTCTACACCTTCTTTGAGAATCCTAGAATGAATGTTGTCAGGGCCAGATGCCTTACTAGTATTTAACTGAATTATAAGCCCTTTAATTTCTTCTCTGTCTATATTAATAGAATTTATCACTACTTCCCTTGACCTAGAATTATCATCAATTAATCTAACTGGTTTCTCTTCTGTGAATACTGAAGCAAAATGATCATTAAGGACCTCTACTATTTCCTTATCAGATTCTTTCAAAACCCCTTCATATTTAATAGGCCCTATTTTATCACTGTTAGATTGATTATTGATTCTATAATAGCTAAAGAATTTTTTAGGATCTTTATTATTATTTTTAGCTAAATTAATTTCTGCTGTCCTTTTGGTCTTCTTAATAATCTTATTTAGTTCATTTCTGGTTGACCTATAATGGTTTAAATTATCTAAACTACTCTCACTTTGTAATCTCTGGTATGCCCTTTTTTTCTCTGAAACTTTATTAGCTATTTCTTGGTTCCACCATAATGGTTTCCTACATTTCTTCCTAATAGACTTCATCGGAATACACTGTTCCTGAACCATGTTTAATATAGTCTTAAAAATATCCCACATCTCATAAGTATTCTTTCCATGGAATTCTATATCCCACCTAATCTGATTTAGCATGCTGCGTAATTTATCGTAATCTCCCCTATAAAAATTTGGAATTTTCGTGGAGTTTGTCGTTGTTCTACCCTTAACTATTTGCAAATTAAACCGAACCATCTGATGATCACTGTTTCCCAATGATTCCCCTACACTCAATCCTTGAACTAAGTGATCATCATTTGAAAGAATTAGATCTAATATATTGGCACCCCTTGTTGGCTTATTAACAAATTGGATCAAAAAGTTATCCTCAAAACACTCCATAAACTTACAACTTGCTCTATCTCTTCCTATCATATTTTCCCAGTCTACAGAAGTTAAATTAAAGTCACCAAGAATAACTGTATCTTCTTTGCATCCTTTACTTATTTCCCTAATCATTAACTCATCGATACAATCAGTCTGTCCTGGTGGTCTATAAAAAGCTCCCAAGTGTATTTTCCTATTTTTACCAACCTTAATATCTATCCATAATGATTCACCTTCTCCTTGCTTTATAGAGTTATTTAGATTTGAAGAAATGCTATTTCTGATATAAATAATCAACCCACCACCAGTCCTATCTCTCCTTTGACTAATGTACATAGTATAACCCTCTAGTTCAAATTCACTGACATTATCATTAAATATATTTTCATTAACCCATGATTCAACTATACATATTATATCTATATCTTCATGAATGATATAACTAAATAATTCATCCCTCTTATTTCTAAGACTACGAGCATTTGTGTAAAGACAACTCAGCCCACCTATCCCTGAAGCACCTGAGGGCCTATCTCCTCTGCATCTCCTTTCTCTCTTTCCCCGACCCTGTACTCTTGTATTTCCCTGACCACTATCACTACTCAAGTAGTTTAACCCTAAAGCACTTCCATTAGCCTGCCTACCTTCTACAAATCTGTGTTTGCTTCCTTTCCCTGCCTCACTTTGAGCCATTAAATTTCCCTGACCACTATCAAAACCTAGTTTCCCGCCTCTAAAGACCTAATGTTATGTTATGTTATGTTGGAAGATGCAGTGGAAACTGATGAGGGGCAAAACCCTCATCAAGGTAAAGACCCCCACCTTCCTTAAACGGTAAATATGTAGATTAAGCATAATTTCCAGACAGCAATACTCACAGAAACATGAAACCAAATCCCCCTTACTATACTTAATGCCACTTTTCACGTATATAAGAAGAACATAAGAAAAGAAGGAGACTGCAAAAGACCATTCATGGCCTACACTTGGCAGCTCCTGTTCCATTCAACACAAAAGATTTCTTACCAGAGAAAAATCATCAACATTGTCACCCTTAACAGGAGTTCGTCAGATCTAATCTACAATATACATAAAATGCATCCAGAGGATTATGTCCATTCATGCAACCGCAAAATATAATCTCCCCACTCCTTAGAAAAATATATACATATGTACATAAAAAAAAAGTCAGTCCCATCTAGCAGCTTCATCCATATATTTATCTAATCTATTCTTAAAACTACCCAGAGAGGAGGCTTCTATCACATGTCTAGTGAGCCTATTCCATTCATCTACCACACGATTTGTAAACCAATTCCTCCCAATCTCCTTCCTAAACCTATACTTATCAAGCTTAAACCCATTGCTACGTATCCTGTCATGTTCACTAAGTATAAGAACCTTACCCAGATCCCCTTTATTATATCCTTTTACCCATTTGAAGACTTCAATCAATTCCACTCTGACTCTTCTCCTTTCCAATGTATGTAGATTTAGTTTTCTGAGCCTTTCACCCTAAGGTAAGTTCCTTAGCCCACCAATCATCTTTGTCATCCTTCTCTGCACAGACTCAAGCAAATCAATATCCTTCCTATAATATGGTGACCAAAATTGTACTGCATAGTCTAGATGAGGCCTAACTAGCGCCAGATACAGTTTTAGAATGACTTCAGCACTCTTATTGCTTACACTCCTCCTAATGAATCCCAATATCCTATTAGCTTTATTCTTAGCATTTAGGCATTGCTTTCTAGGACGAAGGTCTGAACTTACCAAAATACCCAAGTCCCTCTCACAATCGGTCCTCCCTAAAATTCTCCCATTTAATTTATAACTATTCAATGGATTATTTCTACCTATACTAAGTACACTACATTTGTCTATGTTAAACTTCATTTGCCATTTCTCGGCCCAATTGGACAGAATGGTCAATTCCTCCTGCATTACAACAGCGTCAGAATCAGCCCTAATGGCCCTACCTAGCTTAGTATCATCAGCAAATTTACTCAGGTCACTACTTATACCTATGTCAAGATCATTAATATAAATTAAGAATAGCAAGGGACCCAAAACAGATCCTTGAGGAACTCCACTGCTAACACACACCCACTCAGATTTAACTCCATCTATACTAACTCTTTGCTGTCTGTCACTAAGCCATGACTGAATCCACCTAAATATACTGACATCGATCCCGTGTGCTTTAACTTTGCTCAGAAGCCGTAAGTGTGGCACTCAATCAAAAGCCTTACTAAAGTCCAAGTATAAAATATCATAGTTTTCATCATTATCTGCTGCTTCATACACCTTACTATAAAAAGACAGCAAATTAGTCAGACAGGATTTACCCTTACTAAAGCCATGCTGTGATTCTTTTATCAACTTATGCTTATCCAAGTGATCTCTAATATTCCTTGCTATAATAGATTCCATCATTTTTCCTACCACTGATGTCAAACTTACTGGTCTGTAATTAGACATATTTGTTTTATCCCCTTTCTTAAATATAGGTATCACATTGGCTTTCTTCCATGCCACTGGCACAATGCCACTCTCCAATGATTTTCTAAAGATTCATGCTAGGGGCTCACTTAACACATCCTTACATTCTTTCAAAATTCTAGGAAAGAGCTCATCAGGACCGGGTGCTTTACTACTTGTGATTTTATCAATTTCCTTTGTCACTATCTCCTTTGTGATCAAGATATCCTTTAATTTCTCTTCATCATTACCCCGAAAGATCATTGACACCTCAGGTATATTTAGAGTATCCTCCTGTGTAAATACTGAGAGAAAAAAGTCATTTAGCATTCAAGCCATTGAGTCCCTATCACTCACTAATTCTCCATTGGAATCTATAAGTGGGCCTATTTTATCTCTGACCTTAGTTTTGTATAATTGATAAAAACTTTTAGGATCTTCCTTTGCCCTATTTGCCAATTTAATTTCATAATTTCTCCTTGCTACTCTAACTAACTTTTTAACATCTCTTGCTAGTTCATTATATCTGCCTTAAGTGATCCTCTCCATTTTTCATTTTCCTATAAATGCCCTTTTTAATGCCAATATAATGCTTAATTTTATCTGTCATCCATTTTGGGTAATTATTTTTAGTCCTAATCTCCTTATATGGAATGTTAATCATCTGACCTGTAATTAATTGCTCAATTATTCTTTCATACTCCTCTTCAATTGTAATCTCTTCCTCCTGGTGATTATTGTCTCCACTAACTGATATCATTGAATCTATTCCTGAATTGATTTCATTGCCTGGTTTTGATAATGGTCAGGGAAATTTTATGGCTCAAAGTGAGGCAGGGATAGGAAGCAAACACAGATTTGTAGAAGGTAAGCAGGCTAATGGAAGTGCTTTAGGGTTAAATTACTTGAGTAGTGATAGTGGTCAGGGAAATACAAGAGTACAGGGTCGAGGAAGGAGAGAAAGCAGATGCAGATGAGATAGGCCCTCAGGTGCTTCAGGGATAGGTGGGCTGAGTTGTCTTTACACAAATGCTTGTAGTCTTAGAAATAAGAGGGATGAATTATTTAGTTATATCATTCATGAAGATATAGATATAATATGTATAGTTGAATCATGGGTTAATGAAAATATATTTAATGATAATGTTAGTGTTCTGGAAGGTTTGTTCTGGAAGGTTGTCTTGCAGGAAGCTCTTGATTCTCATTGTAAGATTGGGATATAATACTGATTTGGGTGTATAGTTTTTCTTGTATTTATTTAATACATCAATCACTGTGTAATAAATACATTAGTGATTAATACTTTTGGGGAAGATAACTGGCAGCAATCCTGAGCAAGAATTGTTTTTGGTGAGTGTTAACTTTTTCCTTAGTAAATTTCTGAGAGTATGGCTGTTTGTATAGATGGTGAGAGCATGCCGTTTGAAAGTAGTGTGTATGTGGTGTGTGATGCATGTGGAGTTGAAAGAGGTAATAATATACTGGATTTAGTTCTGACAAATAGGGAAGAAGTTATTAAGGATACTGAGATTGGAGGAAATTTGGGTAATAGTGACCATTGTGAAATTAGATTCAAGATGAAATGGAATAGTATTGATAGTAGCATGAACAATGTTAAAATTCCTGACTTTAGAAGAGCAAATTATAATGGGCTCAGGACTTACCTGGAGGCAGTTGTACAGAAAGCAGGCAATGAAATCAATTCAGGAATAGATTCAATGATATCAGTTAGTGGAGACAATAATCACCAGGAGGAAGAGATTACAATTGAAGAGGAGTATGAAAGAATAATTGAGCAATTAATTACAGGTCAGATGATTAACATTCCATATAAGGAGATTAGGACTAAAAATAATGACCCAAAATGGATGACAGATAAAATTAAGCATTATATTGGCATTAAAAAGGGCATTTATAGGAAAATAAAAAATGGGGAGGATCACTTAAGGCAGAGATATAATGAACTAGCAAGAGATTTTAAAAATTAGTTAGAGTAGCAAGGAGAAATTATGAAATTAAAGTGGCAAATAGGGCAAAGGAAGATCCTAAAAGTTTTTATCAATTATACAAAACTAAGGTTAGAGATAAAATAGGCCCACTTATAGATTCCAATGGAGAATTAGTGAGTGATAGGGACTCAATGGCTGGAATGATAAATGAATTTTTTCTCTCAGTATTTACACAGGAGGATACTCTAAATATACCTGAGGTGTCAATGATCTTTCGGGGTAATGATGAAGAGAAATTAAAGGATATATTGATCACAAAGGAGATAGTGACAAAGGAAATTGATAAAATCAAAAGTAGTAAAGCACCCGGTCCTGATGAGGTCTTTCCTAGAATTTTGAAAGAATGTAAGGATGTGTTAAGTGAGCCCCTAGCATGCATCTTTAGAAAATCATTGGAGAGTGGCATTGTGCCAGTGGCATGGAAGAAAGCCAATGTGATACCTATATTTAAGAAAGGGGATAAAACAAATATGTCTAATTACAGACCAGTAAGTTTGACATCAGTGGTAGGGAAAATGATGGAATCTATTATAGCAAGGAATATTAGAGATCACTTGGATAAGCATAAGTTGATAAAAGAATCACAGCATGGCTTTAGTAAGGGTAAATCCTGTCTGACTAATTTGCTGTCTTTTTATAGTAAGGTGTATGAAGCAGCAGATAATGATGAAAACTATGATATTTTATACTTGGACTTTAGTAAGGCTTTTGATCGAGTGCCACACTTACGACTTCTGAGCAAAGTTAAAGCACACGGGATCGATGGCAGTATATTTAGGTGGATTCAGTCATGGCTTGGTGACAGACAGCAAAGAGTTAGTATAGATGGAGTTAAATCTGAGTGGGGGTGTGTTAGCAGTGGAGTTCCTCAAGGATCTGTTTTGGGTCCCTTGCTATTCTTAATTTATATTAATGATCTTGACATAGGTATAAGTAGTGACCTGAGTAAATTTGCTGATGATACTAAGCTAGGTAGGGCCATTAGGGCTGATTCTGATGCTGTTGTAATGCAGGAGGAATTGACCATTCTGTCCAATTGGGCCGAGAAATGGCAAATGAAGTTTAACATAGACAAATGTAGTGTACTTAGTATAGGTAGAAATAATCCATTGAATAGTTATAAATTAAATGGGAGAATTTTAGGGAGGACTGATTGTGAGAGAGACTTGGGTATTTTGGTAAGTTCAGACCTTCGTCCTAGAAAGCAATGTCTAAATGCTAAGAATAAAGCTAATAGGATATTGGGATTCATTAGGAGGAGTGTAAGCAATAAGAGTGCTGAAGTCATTCTAAAACTGTATCTGGCGCTAGTTAGGCCTCATCTAGACTATGCAGTACAATTTTGGTCACCATATTATAGGAAGGATATTGATTTGCTTGAGTCTGTGCAGAGAAGGATGACAAAGATGATTGGTGGGATAAGGAACTTACCCTATGGTGAAAGGCTCAGAAAACTAAATCTACATACATTGGAAAGGAGAAGAGTCAGAGGGGAATTGATTGAAGTCTTCAAATGGGTAAAAGGATATAATAAAGGGGATCTGGGTAAGGTTCTTATACTTAGTGAACATGACAGGACACGTAGCAATGGGTTTAAGCTTGATAAGTATAGGTTTAGGAAGGAGATTGGGAGGAATTGGTTTACAAATCGTGTGGTAGATGAATGGAATAGGCTCACTAGGCATGTGATAGAAGCCTCCTCTCTGGGTAGTTTTAAGAATAGATTAGATAAATATATAGATGAAGCTGCTAGATGGGACTGACTTTTTTTTATGTACATATGTATATATTTTTCTAAGGAGTGGGAAGATTATATTTTGCGGTTGCATGAATGGACATAATCCTCTGGATGCATTTTATGTATATTGTAGATTAGATCTGACGAACTCCTGTTAAGGGTGACAATGTTGATGACTTTTCTCTGGTAAGAAATCTTTTGTGTGTTGAATGGAACAGGAGCTGCCAAGTGTAGGCCATGAATGGTCTTTTGCAGTCTCCTTCTTTTCTTATGTTCTTATGTTCTTATGTAACTGAATGCCGTGTGTGTTTTCTGGAAGGGGAGGTTAGGAGGTTGAGTGGGGAATGTAAGAGGTTGAATGATTTGGTGTTTGAGGTGAGAAGAGATGCAAGTGTGCGATTGAAGGGTGAGATTAGTGCTAAGAGGGTGGAAGATAGGGCTAGGACTGGGAACAGTGTGGAAGTTGTGAGTGATGATGAATGGTGGGTGAAAATGGATAGGATAGATAAGTTAGGACAGGTTAGGTGTCTGAATGAGAGGGACATAGAACCTGTTAGGTTGACTAACAGATTCAATGTCCTGAGAGAGGAAGAGTGTGAAAGTGATTTGCCTGGTGTGATTGTGGATGAAAGCAGGATGGGTGGTAGTGTGACTGAGAGCAGGAGGGAGGGTAATGTTAGGCCAAGACAGAATAGGAGAATGACTGAGGTGCTAGTGATGGGTGACTCTCAGATTAGGTATTTAGATAGGAAGTTGAGTGATAGCAAGTGGAAGGGAATGAGAGTTTGTCTGCCGGGTGCTGGTGTAAGTGATGTTTGTGAGAGGTATGATAGGCTGGTTTCTGGGTGTGAGAGGGATGCAGTTGTGATTACGCATGTGGGAGTGAATGATGTAAAGAAGGTGGATACATGTGAGTTACGTGAGCAGTATAAAAGGTTAGTTGAAAGGATGAGTAAAAGCAGGGTAAAAGGTGTTGTTTCTGGTGTGCTTCCAAGATTGGATGTGGGGGTAGAATGGTTGTCGCGTGCAATTGGTTTGAATGAATTTGTGAAAGGACTGTGTGAGGAGTTAGGATTGGTGTTTGTAGATGTCTGGGGAGGGTTTTACGGGAATAGGAGGTTGTATGCGATGGATGGGCTCCATCTTAGTCGGGCAGGTGTTGAGGTTCTATGGGGGGAGCTGGATAGTGTGATTAGGTCCTTACGGGTGGGAAACTAGAAGCTGTTAGAGGTAAGGGAATAACAGGAATAGAGGGCAGGTGTAGGAAATGGAAGGGATGCAGAGATAGAGGGATAGCTAAGGGAGAGGGCATACTGATGCGTTATAGGGGGACTAATGCACAAGTGAATGAGCAGATAACTAGGAATAGAAAAGCACGATGCAATGAAGATGGGAATAATAAAAAAACCTTAAAAATATACTACACAAATGGTCAGAGTATAAGGAATAAGATAGATCTCTTAAGAGCGTTAGCGAGTGAAGAGAATTTTGATATAATTGCGATAACAGAGTCATGGCTTGATTTGGCAGGAAATCACTTTAAACCTGAGGTTGAGATTGAGGGCTTTAACATGTTCCATACAGATAGGAATAGGAAGAGAGGAGGAGGGGTTATTATTTATATTAAAGATAATCTCCAGTGTTGTGTAAACAGTACAATTAAATTAGATGATAACACAGAGTCATTATGGCTAAATGTAAAGGAAGGTAAAAACAAGCTTGTCATAGGATTATTATACAGACCACCAAATCTTAGTAAGGAAGCTTCAAATCTTCTGTGGCAGGAGATTGAACGGGCATGTAGAAGTAAGCATGTGTGTATAATGGGCGATTTTAATTACAGAAATATAGACTGGGAAGCTCTTGTGGGTGATCAGGAGGCTGAGGAATTTTTGAATGTTGTCCAAGATAATTTTCTGAGGCAGATTATTAATGAACCCACTAGAGGTAATAATATACTGGATTTAGTTCTGACAAATAGGGAAGAAGTTATTAAGGATACTGAGATTGGAGGAAATTTGGGTAATAGTGACCATTGTGAAATTAGATTCAAGATGAAATGGAATGGTATTGATAGTAGCATGAACAATGTTAAAATTCCTGACTTTAGAAGAGCAAATTATAATGGGCTAAGGACTTACCTGGAGGCAGTTGTACAGAAACCAGGCAATGAAATCAATTCAGGAATAGATTCAATGATATCAGTTAGTGGAGACAATAATCACCAGGAGGAAGAGATTACAATTGAAGAGGAGTATGAAAGAATAATTGAGCAATTAATTACAGGTCAGATGATTAACATTCCATATAAGGAGATTAGGACTAAAAATAATTACCCAAAATGGATGACAGATAAAATTAAGCATTATATTGGCATTAAAAAGGGCATTTATAGGAAAATGAAAAATGGAGAGGATCACTTAAGGCAGATATAATGAACTAGCAAGAGATGTTAAAAAGTTAGTTAGAGTAGCAAGGAGAAATTATGAAATTAAATTGGCAAATAGGGCAAAGGAAGATCCTAAAAGTTTTTATCAATTATACAAAACTAAGGTCAGAGATAAAATAGGCCCACTTATAGATTCCAATGGAGAATTAGTGAGTGATAGGGACTCAATGGCTTGAATGCTAAATGACTTTTTTCTCTCAGTATTTACACAGGAGGATACTCTAAATATACCCGAGGTGTCAATGATCTTTCGGGGTAATGATGAAGAGAAATTAAAGGATATCTTGATCACAAAGGAGATAGTGACAAAGGAAATTGATAAAATCAAAAGTAGTAAAGCACCCGGTCCTGATGAGGTCTTTCCTAGAATTTTGAAAGAATGTAAGGATGTGTTAAGTGAGCCCCTAGCATGCATCTTTAGAAAATCATTGGAGAGTGGCATTGTGCCAGTGGCATGGAAGAAAGCCAATGTGATACCTATATTTAAGAAAGGGGATAAAACAAATATGTCTAATTACAGACCAATAAGTTTGACATCAGTGGTAGGGAAAATGATGGAATCTATTATAGCAAGGAATATTAGGGATCACTTGGATAAGCATAAGTTGATAAAAGAATCACAGCATGGCTTTAGTAAGGGTAAATCCTGCCTGACTAATTTGCTGTCTTTTTATAGTAAGGTGTATGAAGCAGCAGATAAGGATGAAAACTATGATATTTTATACTTGGACTTTAGTAAGGCTTTTGATCGAGTGCCACACTTACGGCTTCTGAGCAAAGTTAAAGCACACAGGATCGATGGCAGTATATTTAGGTGGATTCAGTCATGGCTTGGTGACAGACAGCAAAGAGTTAGTATAGATGGAGTTAAATCTGAGTGGGTGTGTGTTAGCAGTGGAGTTCCTCAAGGATCTGTTTTGGGTCCCTTGCTATTCTTAATTTATATTAATGATCTTGACATAGGTATAAGTAGTGACCTGAGTAAATTTGCTGATGATACTAAGCTAGGTAGGGCCATTAGGGCTGATTCTGATGCTGTTGTAATGCAGGAGGAATTGACCATTCTGTCCAATTGGGCCGAGAAATGGCAAATGAAGTTTAACATAGACAAATGTAGTGTACTTAGTATAGGTAGAAATAATCCACTGAATAGTTATAAATTAAATGGGAGAAATTTAGGGAGGACCGATTGTGAGAGAGACTTGGGTTTTTTGGTAAGTTCAGACCTTCGTCCTAGAAAGCAATGCCTAAATGCTAAGAATAAAGCTAATAGGATATTGGGATTCATTATGAGGAGTGTAAGCAATAAGAGTGCTGAAGTCATTCTAAAACTGTATCTGGCGCTAGTTAGGCCTCATCTAGACTATGCAGTACAATTTTGGTCACCATATTATAGGAAGGATATTGATTTGCTTGAGTCTGTGCAGAGAAGGATGACAAAGATGATTGGTGGGCTAAGGAACTTACCTTATGGTGAAAGGCTCAGAAAACTAAATCTACATACATTGGAAAGGAGAAGAGTCAGAGGGGAATTGATTGAAGTCTTCAAATGGGTAAAAGGATATAATAAAGGGGATCTGGGTAAGGTTCTTATACTTAGTGAACATGACAGGACACGTAGCAATGGGTTTAAGCTTGATAAGTATAGGTTTAGGAAGGAGATTGGGAGGAATTGGTTTACAAATCGTGTGGTAGATGAATGGAATAGGCTCACTAGACATGTGATAGAAGCCTCCTCTCTGGGTAGTTTTAAGAATAGATTAGATAAATATATGAATGAAGCTGCTAGATGGGACTGACTTTTTTTATGTACATATGTATATATTTTTCTAAGGAGTGGGGAGATTATTTTGCGGTTGCATGAATGGACATAATCCTCTGGATGCATTTTATGTATATTGTAGATTAGATCTGACGAACTCCTGTAAAGGGTGACAATGTTGATGACTTTTCTCTGGTAAGAAATCTTTTGTGTGTTGACTGGAACAGGAGCTGCCAAGTGTAGGCCATGAATGGTCTTTTGCAGTCTCCTTCTTTTCTTATGTTCTTCTTATGTTCTTAGAAGGTTATAATATGTACATTAGTCAAAGGAGAGATAGGACTGGTGGTGGGTTGATTATTTATATTAGAAATAGCATTTCTTCAAATCTAAATAACTCTATAAAGCAAGGAGAAGGTGAATCATTATGGATAGATATTAAGGTTGGTAAAAATAGGGAAAATACACCTGGGAGCTTTTTATAGACCACCGGGACAGACTGATTGCATCGATGAGTTAATGATTAGGGAAATAAGTAAAGGATGCAAAGAAGATACAGTTATTCTGGGTGACTTTAATTTAACTTCTGTAGACTGGGAAAATATGATAGGAAGAGATAGAGCAAGTTGTAAGTTTATGGAGTGTTTTGAGGATAACTTTTTGACCCAATTTGTTAATAAGCTAACAAGGGGTGCCAATATATTAGATCTAATTCTTCCAAATGATGATCACTTAGTTCAAGGATTGAGTGTAGGGGAATCATTGGGAAACAGTGATCATCAGATGGTTCGGTTTAATTTGCAAATAGTTAAGGGTAGAACAACGACAAACTCGACAAAAATTCCAAATTTTTATAGGGGAGATTACAATAAATTATGCGGCATGCTAAATCAGATTAGGTGGTATATAGAATTCCATGGAAAGAATACTTATGAGATGTGGGATATTTTTAAGACTATATTAAACATGGTTCAGGAACAGTGTATCCCAATGAAGTCTATTAGGAAGAAATGTAGGAAACCATTATGGTGGAATCAAGAAATAGCTAATAAAGTTTCAGAGAAAAAAGGGCATACCAGAGATTACAAAGTGAGAGTAGTTTAGATAATTTAAACCATTATAGGTCAACCAGAAATGAACTAAATAAGATTATTAAGAAGACCAAAAGGACAGCCAAAATTAATTTAGCTAAAAATAATAATAAAGATCCTAATAAATTCTTTAGCTATTATAGAATCAATAATAAATCTAACAGTGCTAAAATAGGGCCTATTAAATATGAAGGGGTTTTGAAAGAATCTGATGAGGAAATAGTAGAGGTCCTTAATGATCATTTTGCTTCAGTATTCACAGAAGAGAAACCAGTTAGATTAATTGATGATAATTCTAGGTCAAGGGAAGTAGTGATAAATTCTATTAATATAGACAGAGAAGAAATTAAAGGGCTTATAATGCAGTTAAATACTAGTAAGGCATCTGGCCCTGACAAAATTCATTCTAGGATACTCAAAGAAGGTGTAGAAAGTATTGCAGTAGCTCTTGAGAAGATATTTATTAGATCACTAGAGTCTGGAGAAATACCAAATGATTGGAAATTGGCAAATGTAGTGCCAATTTTTAAAAAGGGAAGCAAAGAGGATCCAAATAACTTTAGACCGGTAAGCTTAACTTCTATAGTCTGTAAAATTCTTGAGAAGATGGTTAAGAAGGGAATTTCTGATCATCTAGAGAGTAGCAGGTTAATTAATGATGCTCAGCATGGTTTTAGAAAAGGTAGATCGTGTTTAACTAATTTACTGGATTTTATGGATTATGTAACTAAAGAATTAGATAGGGGTGAGAAAGTTGATGTGATCTACTTAGATTTCAGCAAAGCTTTTGATAAGGTTCCACATAGAAGACTAGTTCATAAATTAAAGCTGCATGGGATATGTGGGAACGTTTTGGATTGGATAACTGAATGGCTGAAAAATAGGAAACAGAGAGTTGTGCTGAATGGAGTGAAGTCAGAGTGGAGGAATGTTATTAGTGGCGTACCTCAGGGATCAGTTTTAGGCCCTTTATTATTTATAATCTATGTAAATGATCTTGGGCAAGGTGTAAATAGCAAAGTGTCAATTTTTGCTGATGACACTAAATTGGCAGCTGTAGTCAAAGAGGTTGAGGGTAGCTTTAAAGTGCAGGGTGACTTAAATAAGTTGTTAGCTTGGGCTCAGAAGTGGCAGATGACTTTTAACCTTAATAAATGCAAAGTTATTAACATGGGGAGAGATAATAGGCAATTTAGCTATGAGATGGATGGGTATTGGCTTAATTCAGTTGAAGATGAGAAGGACTTAGGAGTAGTAGTAGATAGGTCACTGAAATTTTCAAAGCAGTGTATTGAGGCAAAAAATAGAGCAAATAGGGTGCTAGGTTACATTAAAAGAAATGTTAGCTACAAGAGTAAGGAGGTCATCCTTAAACTATACAACTCTTATGTCAGGCCACATTTAGAGTACTGTATACAGGCATGGTCACCACATTTTAGACATGATATAAACTTATTAGAGTCGGTACAAAGGAGGGCAACAAAAATAATACCATCCCTGAAGCACCTTGAATATGAAGATAGACTGAGGGTATTAAATATGTTTTCATTTGAAAGAAGGTGTGTGAGGGGAGACATGATTGAGCTTTTTAAAATCTTTTCTGGGATGGGTAAATTGGATTTCAGTAAGTTATTTGAGTTAGAAGGTAGTAATAGAACTAGAGGCCACCACTTAAAGATTAAAAAACAGAGGTGCAGACTGGATGTTAGAAAATATTTTTTCACTAACAGAGTGGTGGATTATTGGAATAGTTTGCCACCTGAGACTGTAGACAGCCCAAACTTGAATGTTTTCAAGCGCAGATTGGATGATTATATCGGGAAGGAGGGTTAATTTCTTACTTTTTGGTATGTGGATATGTTTCTTGACTCATTCCTGTGGATGCAGTTTCTTTTTATTGTATATTTTGGGGGACTTTGATTTTTTTTTTGACAGACTCCTATGGAGGCTTTAAATTATATATTGTAGATGCATGGTTGGACATTCCTATATATTGTGAAATTGTATATTGTAGATGCATGATCTGACAAAATCCTATGGATGCATTATGTGGGTGGGATTTGACGGATGCGGATGACCTTTGATAGGCCCTTGTGGCTTTTGTCATCCGTGAAATTGTTATGTTATGTTATGTTTCTGTACAACTGCCTCCAGGTAAGTCCTTAGCCCATTATAATTTGCTCTTCTAAAGTCAGGAATTTTAACATTGTTCATGCTACTATCAATACCATTCCATTTCATCTTGAATCTAATTTCACCATGGTCACTATTACCCAAATTTCCTCCAATCTCAGTATCCTTAATAACTTCTTCCCTATTTGTCAGAACTAAATCCAGTATATTATTACCTCTAGTGGGTTCGTTAATAATCTGCCTCAGAAAATTATCTTGGACAACATTCAAAAATTCCTCAGCCTCCTGATCACCCACAAGAGCTTCCCAGTCTATATTTCTGTAATTAAAATCGCCCATTATACACACATGCTTACTTCTACATGCCCGTTCAATCTCCTGCCACAGAAGATTTGAAGCTTCCTTACTAAGATTTGGTGGTCTGTATAATAATCCTATGACAAGCTTGTTTTTACCTTCCTTTACATTTAGCCATAATGACTCTGTGTTATCATCTAATTTAATTGTACTGTTTACACAACACTGGAGATTATCTTTAATATAAATAATAACCCCTCCTCCTCTCTTCCTATTCCTATCTGTATGGAACATGTTAAAGCCCTCAATCTCAACCTCAGGTTTAAAGTGATTTCCTGCCAAATCAAGCCATGACTCTGTTATCGCAATTATATCAAAATTCTCTTCACTCGCTAACGCTCTTAAGAGATCTATCTTATTCCTTATACTCCGACCATTTGTGTAGTATATTTTTAAGGTTTTTTTATTATTCCCATCTTCATTGCATCGTGCTTTTCTATTCCTAGTTATCTGCTCATTCACTTGTGCATTAGTCCCCCTATAACGCATCAGTATGCCCTCTCTCTTAGCTATCCCTCTATCTCTGCATCCCTTCCATTTCCTACACCTGCCCTCTATTCCTGTTATTCCCTTACCTCTAACAGCTTCTAGTTTCCCACCCGTAAGGACCTAATCACACTATCCAGCTCCCCCCATAGAACCTCAACACCTGCCCGACTAAGATGGAGCCCATCCATCGCATACAACCTCCTATTCCCGTAAAACCCTCCCCAGACATCTACAAACACCAATCCTAACTCCTCACACAGTCCTTTCACAAATTCATTCAAACCAATTGCACGCGACAACCATTCTACCCCCACATCCAATCTCGGAAGCACACCAGAAACAACACCTTTTACCCTGCTTTTACTCATCCTTTCAACTAACCTTTTATACTGCTCACGTAACTCACATGTACCCACCTTCTTTACATCATTCACTCCCACATGCGTAATCACAACTGCATCCCTCTCACACCCAGAAACCAGCCTATCATACCTCTCACAAACATCTTACACCAGCACCCGACAGACAAACTCTCATTCCCTTCCACTTGCTATCACTCAACTTCCTATCTAAATACCTAATCTGAGAGTCACCCATCACTAGCACCTCAGTCATTCTCCTATTCTGTCTTGGCCTAACATTACCCTCCCTCCTGCTCTCAGTCACACTACCACCCATCCTGCTTTCATCCACAATCACACCAGGCAAATCACTTTCACACTCTTCCTCTCTCAGGACATTGAATCTGTTAGTCAACCTAACAGGTTCTATGTCCCTCTCATTCACACACCTAACCTGTCCTAACTTATCTATCCTATCCATTTTCACCCACCATTCATCATCACTCACAACTTCCACACTGTTCCCAGTCCTAGCCCTATCTTCCACCCTCTTAGCACTAATCTCACCCTTCAATCGCACACTTGCATCTCTTCTCACCTCAAACACCAAATCATTCAACCTCTTACATTCCCCACTCAACCTCCTAACCTCCCTTTCCAGAAAACACACAGAGCATTCAGTTACATTCACTCTCCTTTCAACTCCACATGCATCACACACCACATACACACTACTTTCAAACGGCATGCTCTCACCATCTATACAAAAAGCCATACTCTCAGAAATTTACTAAGGAAAAAGTTAACACTCACCCCCCAAAAAATTCTTGCTCAGGATTGCTGCCAGTTATCTTGCCTTAAAGTATTAATCACTAATATTTATTACAGTGATTGGTGTATTAAATAAATACAAGAAAAACTACACACCCAAATCAGTATTATATCCCAATCTTACAATGAGAATCAGGAGCTTCCTGTAAGACAACCTTCCAGAACAAGCCCAACAGCCAACTGGAAGAGACCTCTACCTTCATTACCCAAAACATTACTTTCTTCTATCTCATACCCTTCGATGTTGTATTCTTCAAGTTCTCTTCGATATCTAAATTGCTTAGGTTTAACTTCAGAGAGGGCAATAATGCTTGGCTTATCACTTAATGTAACAACCTTAATTCTAAAAACTTATCAAAAGTATATACATCCACATTTGTAAATATAATGCTAAACTTTCTATTTACATTATTTACATTCTCAGCACATGATGTACTTGAGTCAATTTCTACTGTGGCTGTGGTCTTTGATCCTCCACCTTGATGACCCTTCGGTTCCAGGGTGGACCTCTGACTACATGCTTCCCCTCTCCCATATCTGTTAAGTTTTTTGCCTTCTTTAACAGTTCTTTGTCCATTTCTCTCTCTCTCTTGGTTAAATCATAGGCCACTCTAAAAGTTTTCATCCTTGCCTAATTCTTTTATTCTTCTGAATATATCATTTCCCACTTCTGAGTCAGTGAGTGCAGCCAGTATTGGCCGATCTCGGCCTTCTACCTTTTTCCCAAGCCTCATCACTCTCATCATATTATCCTCATGAACCTCACATGTATTCAGAATTTTCTTAACAATCTGTCTGTCATAATTAATTCTTTCCTGGAACATGTTTGAATTGCTTTCAGGGACATTGTACACTACAATGTTGTTTTCTCTCTTCTTCTTATCATTTTGTTCTTCCAAAACTGTAGTCATATCCATTACCTCCTGTTTTTTTCTGAGATGCCTGATGTCCTCCAATTGCCCCATGTACTACATTTACCTCATCAGTACTTGATTTCTTTATTTCAAGTATATTGATTTCAGCTCTCTCCATCTGTGAACTCAATTCTTGTACAGTCTCCCTGTCCCCATTCATATGTTCACTAGTATCCACTGCTCTAGCCTCCAGTACTGCTACTCTAGCAGTAATGTAGTTAAAATCTTCTTTATCCATTTTGACTGTCTCTCGTATCTCCTTAACCTCTTCCTGCAGTACATCTTGTTTCTTAATTAAGTCTGCTTGTATCTTCTCCAGTTTCTCAATATGAGATTTTAATTTTGCCTCTTCTTCCACCATAAACTTATAAACATCCTCAGGTATCCTCTCACATTTGGCATGATACCAAGTCACACAGATATCACATAAAAGTGCCATATCATTATCTCTTACCAGTCCACTGCATCTCCCACAGCAATCACCTGCATTTTCTGTCTCTCGTATACAGTACTCTAGATGTGGCCTAACATAAGAGTTATAGAGTTTAAGAGTAACCTCCTTACTTTTGTAAGTGACATTTCTCTTAATGAAACCCAGCACTCTATTTGCCCTATTTCTTGCTTCAATACACTGCTTAGAAAACCTTATGTTCTTAAGACGCTTCCGTTGTTGTTCTACTTACTTTTCATCTTCCTCCACTAGAGTCCATCTGTTTACCCGCCATATTTCGCTAGATCACCAATATAAATGCAAATTTAAAGTATACCTTGTGTTCAAATATATCTCAAGCAAGCTTATGGTGTCTAAAGATGATACTGTATAGCAGCAAACAACCTCAAAGGCTTGAATTCGAGAGAGCACAAGCAACACATCCGCCACACGCCAACGCCACCGCCAGGACCAGATGACAAAAGCCACAATGGCTCATCATAGGTCATCCAAGTCAAACAGCCTCTTTTTTAAGGCACCCAAACTCCCAGGAAAACTACATCCAGAGGATTGCATCCACAAACAAGGGTATCACCAATCAAGGCTTGTCAAGAACTAAATCATGCAGCTATAGATATATACAAACAATATTAATATATACAAAACTTAGGAACCATCACAACCATCCCTCCCCATAAACTCATCCAACCTACTCTTAAATACATTTAAATTTGGACTACCTACTACCATCCGCGGCAATTTGTTCCAGAAGTCTACCACTCTATTGGTGAAAAATATTTTCTTAAATCCAACCTACACCCTTTCTTTTTAATTTTCAAGTGGTGACCTCTAGTCCGATTTCCATCATCTAACTCAAAAAACTTGCTAACAAAGTTATTAACATGGGAAAAGATAATAGAGAATTTAAATATGAAATGGATGGGCATTGGCTGAGCTCAGTAGAGGATGAGAAAGATCTAGGAGTAGTAATAGATAAGTCATTAAGGTTTTCTAAGCAGTGTATTGAAGCAAGAAATAGGGCAAATAGAGTGCTGGGTTTCATTAAGAGAAATGTCACTTACAAAAGTAAGGAGGTTATTCTTAAACTCTATAACTCTTATGTTAGGCCACATCTAGAGTACTGTATACATTTTAGACATGATATTAACCTTCTCGAGTCAGTGCAATAGGTATAAGTAGTTACCTTAGTAAATTTGCTGATGATACTAAGCTAGGTAGGGCCATTAGGGCTGATTCTGATGCTGTTGTAATGCAAGAGGAATTGACCATTCTGTCCAATTGGGCCGAGAAATGGCAAATGAAGTTTAACATAGACAAATGTAGTGTACTTAGTATAGGTAGAAATAATCCATTGAATAGTTATAAATTAAATGATTCCTGGCGAATCACTACTGTGCTTGCCTTTTGCAAGCCGGGGAGAGATCCTTCTACTCCAACTGGTTTCCGCCCAATCTCTCTAACCTCTTGTGTGTGCAAGTTGATGGAGAAACTGGTAAATGTTAGATTAGCCTTTTTCCTGGACAGCGGAGGACATCTTTCTTCTGCACAGTGTGGCTTCCGCAAGTTCCACTCCACGTCGGATGCTCTGCTACGACTGGAAAATTCCATCTGCGAGGCTTTCCTTCGTAGACAGCACTACGCCACAGTGTTTTTTGATCTGGAGAAGGCCTATGATACCGCATGGCGATACGGTATCATGGAGACTCTCCACACGATGGGGGCAACGGGACACTTCCCAATGTTTATATCTGAATTTTTGCGAGATCGTCGATTCCGGGTACGGGTGGGGGGAGCCCTCTCCGGCCCAAAGGAGCAGGAAGAGGGTGTCCCACAGGGAAGTGTTCTCAGTGTCACACTCTTTGCCCTGAGCATCAACGGCATCACCTCGGTGCTGCCGGAAGATATTCTCGCTATGCTCTACGTGGATGACCTTTCGATCTCTTTTGCTGTTGCCCAGATGCCAACTCTGGAGTGTCGACTCCAACAGGCATTGAACCGCGTCTCTCGCTATGCCGAAGCACACAGGTTTCAGTTTTCCTTGACCAAGACTAAGTTGGAGCACTTCTGCTGCCATCCATGTCTCCACCCCGACCCAGACTTGTTTCTTAATGGGGTACGCCTGGAAGTGGTTGAATCGCACTGTTTCCTTGGTCTTGTATTTGACCGACGCCTCACCTGGGAGGCTCATATTCGCAGCCTTAGGGTATTCTCCATTCTGTAATGTTCAGTGCTTGGGGTGCTGATAGGGCTACTGCCTTACTTTTTGTATTGATCCTTTGTTCGTTCGAAGCTCGACTATGGATGCGAGTTTTATGCATCCGCAGCTGAGCGTTTATTGCGGAAGGTGGACTCGATCCACCACACCGGCCTTCGCCTTGCGACCGGTGCCTTCGCCTTGCGACCAGTGCCTTCGCCTTGCGACCGGTGCCTTTGCCTTGTGATCGGTGCCTTCGCCTTGTGACCGGTGCCTTCTGCACTTTCCCCATTGAGAGCCAGTGCATTACTCGCCTGTACGCATGAGCCCGGCGCCTCCCTCAGTCGCCAACAGCTCTCACTGCATCCGCAGCTGATCTCGACGGTGTCTATGCCTCCGAGCGACGCCAGTCATACCCTAAACCAAAGGGTTTAGGGCCAGGAAACTCCTTCGAGAGCTAGGTATAGTTCTCGGGCCGGTGGCGCCCCTGGTTCTGTCCAGGATGCCACCCTGGAGGGTACCACATTTGGCTATTTGTCGCCATGCTTCTGCTGCCAAAGCTTGTACAGCGCCAGGAGTATTGCGTTGGACCTTTTTGGAGCACACCTCGTGTCACGCTGCAACCGTGCCAGTGTATAAAGATGACTCCAAGTCCGAAGAGGGGGTCGGCTTCCACGCCATATCCCCTCTGTTTGAAGTCAGCGGGGCTCGGCGAGGTGCTGCCTCTGTCTTCACGGCTGAACTGGTGGCAATACACCACTTGGTACGCAAGATTACGCGACGTGCCCGGTTCAGAGACCGCATTGGGATCTATAGTGACTCACAAAGCGCCCTGAGTGCTCTCGGGGCATTGGAATCTCCGCATCCCCTGGTTCACGATATCCGTGATGCTACGGTTTTGGCGAGCCGGGTGGATGTCGAGATTATCTTCTGCTGGGTTCCTGGACATGTAGGAATTGCGGGAAATGAGTGTGCTGATGAGAGCGCCAAAGAGTCCGCGAGAACCCTGCGCCCGGACCAGCATTTCGCTCTTCCTCACACCGACTACATGGCAGGTATACGGGCAGCTCTTCGGACTGGTTGGCAAAGAAGATGGGAGATGGTCGGTTGAAGGGAACTTAAAGTTGCGTGCCATTGCGCTGCCACTGTTCCCATGGACCTATCCCCCAATGCCGCGACGGCTTCAGGTCGCTTTCTGTCATCTCCGAATCGGACACCCTCGTGTGACACATCGCTATTTGATGGAGCGCTCGCCTGCGCCCTATTGCGACGACTGTGTCATCCCCCAGACTGTTTGGCACATTCTTGTTGAATGTCCCAGTCTGGGTGATCTTTGCGCATGTTACCTGTCCCGGTATGGGGATGGGCGTGGTCGCTACCACCTGTCCTTTGTACTCGGGATGAGTGCGTGCACATTGACTGGTGGACTTGTTGACCTTTGGGGGGAGGCCAGTTTTCTCCCTATTATTTAAGCAGGGTTTTGTTGTTTTTTTTGCTTTTGTTTTATTTTTTCCTCTTATAGGTTGCACGCTCCTTTGCTGGGGGACCCTCCCATCCCTGACGCAAGAGCTTACTTACTGCTCACTTCCCTTTCCCTTTTTTTTGGGGGGGAGGATGTGTGTTTTTTACCCTAATTTTATCTTAAAGTAGCCTAGTCATAGGCCAGTTTTTAATTTGGTGACTAGTGCCCAAGAAAAAAAATAAAACTCATCCATGCAGGTGCAGTTGCAGGCAGGGTACTCCTGGAACATGTGTGGCCTGTACGACCGTTGGGTCTTTTTTTGATGTGGTTAGGAACCAGGTTCTCCATAACCTTCCACACATATATGGCATGGTACCTGTCCCTCCTCCTCTGCTGGGAGAATACACCTAGGATTTTCAGCTATTCCCAGTAGTTTAGGCAAGGTTGGCAAAAAGCCTAATAAAACCCAGGTTTTATTCTGGCTTTTTTCAAATCTCTGTTTTTTTCAGAAAACAAAAGCTACAAGCATTAGAATAACATAGAAAAATAATAGCTATCTCTATTTTTATATAATATTAATAATTAATCAGTTTAATAATTATATTATAGTAAGAAAAGATCACAGTAACAGATGACTGATTGAGAATTGTGGGTACCCATGATAGCCATAACCTGTAGAAGGAGAGATGAATTATGAGTCAGTATAGAGAAATAATCTGAATTTGATACATATTTGTTGAAATTATAAACATAAATATGAATGTTGAATAAAATAATGATAAATAGCATTGATTTCTTGAAAAAAAAGTAATTTTGAAAGAAAACCCAAACCCGAGTTTTTTCAAATTTCATTTTAAAAAGACCCCCAAAAACCTGGTAATATAACTAGGGTTTTTTAGGGCTGGGTTTCTTGATTTGCTAACCCGGAGTTTAGGTGCCTCATACCCTCTACATTTCTGGTGAAAGCCCTCTGAACCAACTCTAGGTCTTGTATGTCTCCCTTTTTGTAGGGTGACCACAGCTGACTGCAATAGTCTAGAATCGGTTGTACTAGGGCCTTCCAGAGGGTCAGCATGATGTCCCGCTTCCTCATGCTAAAGGTGCGGAGGATCCACCCTGCCATTTATTTGGTTCTGCTGACTGTTGAGGCAATATGATGGCAGAAGGTGGCATCGTCGCAGAGGAACATTCCAAGGCATTTGGTGTGGAGCTGAGAGATGATGGTTTGGCCTCCTCCCGTATGCAGGCTAGTAATGTCCTTTAGGTCCTGGTTTGGGCACATCTTAGGAGCTCGAACTTGCCCTTGCTGAATGACTTGTTTTTTTTTTCTGCCCATGTGTAGACCTTTTGGAGGTCTTGACATGGGTGATTTGGTGGCTGAGATTTGTGTTCTTGGGAAAGGATGAGACTACCGAAGACCTCACCTCATCATCAATGCCAGGAAGAGAAGGGGTCCCAGTATGGAGCCTTGTGGCACTCTGCTGATGATAGGTGAGTGGTCCGATTTGTGTCCCTTAATGACACCTGCTTGTGTTCTGGATGTGAGGAAGCCCTTGCAGCCACACACCCATCTTGCCAGTTATTCCTAGCCCTCGGAGTTTGTGGAGGAGGATGTTGTGGTCGACTTTATCAAAGGCTTTTGCAAAGTCTAGGAAGATGACATCCACATTTACCCCCTCTTCCATACTGTGTAGAAGCTAGTCATAATGGGCTACTAGCCTGTAGTTTTTAGGAAGACCTTTGTCTCCTCCCTTGTAGATTGGAGTGAGGGTAGCTTCCTTGAGAGACAGAGGAATCGTACTTGTGTTGAGCGAGTGGCGCCATAGTTTGTGGAGGTGGTATGACAGCACGTTCCTGCATTTTAGAAGGAGCATGGCTGGGACCCTACCTGAGACCCTACATAAGTTCCTTTATGGCATAATTGTCGTTCTGTGAGAAAGTAAGGTTGCTGAGAGACAAGGAATGTTTCAGGATCACTGACTTTCATTGCAGCCCTCACTATGGTGAATATGTCCTCGTATTGTCTCATTAGGAGCCAACATGTTTCCTTGGCATCATCCAATTATACCTTCTTTGTTCTTCAGTGGACCAACTTGGGTTTTGCTCTTTATATACCTACCTCTTGCAGTAGTTGAAGTATTTGGGGTTGCTCTTGATGTTAGATGCAGCCCACTGTTCTTCTTTCTGTCTCCGAAGGTTGTGGGAGGCTTTGAGTTGCAGTTCGATGTTCTTGATCTTGGTGGTGAGGCTTTGCCTTCTATGTTTCGTGCTGTAATGAGAAGTTTATTGAGGTGGGTCCTTTTTCTCATTAGGGTTCTCCTATCCCGGGGAATGTTGGATTGCCTGTTGAACTTCATTTTGTGGGGGATAAGGTGGAGGCAGACTGACTAGACAGTGTTTGCATCTTTGCTGTAGAAGTTTAGGTAAACCTGTTGATCGGCGGCACGTTGAAAAAGTGCATTTTTGTTTAGCCAAAAGCTATCGGCACCAAGTTGTGTTTATGTTTCGTTCACCCGTGCATGAATATTCATGCACATTTTAGTCCTAGTTAAAATCTACAAGGCACCATTTTTGTAATTAAATCCCCGAAAGTAACCAAATGTAAAATGTTCACCTACTTTATTGCGCTGGGTATAGCTCTGAAATAGTGGTGAGGAAAGCGCGGTATCTTTCTTTAATTCCCGTTTTAAAAAAATGACGATTGCTGGTGCCAGTTTTGGAGTCATGTTTTGTTTTGCACATCTAAATTCATAATTATCTCTGACTGCTAATGCCTGGCCACAAACTTCACAATCGATTGTAACTTTAATCAAATTATGCTCGGCCAAAAATGTTAATAACTTTTCTCAATTGGAAAATAAACCAGAAAGTTTGATAATAGATGAAGGACAACTTGTAGACAACGAATCCATGTTGAAACTGAAATTCCTGCATAAAAGTCGTCTCCACCAAAAAGCATCCACAAAAACTAATTCCTCTTAAAGATCTAGGTAAGTATATTTAAATGTATTAAAAAGGTAATAAAAATAGTAAAATGGGAAAAAATATATTGACAAATAAAAATGAATAAAAATGAGTAATAAAAAGACATTAAGTGAAAAACAAAATAAAAATTCACTTCATTCATTTCTGACATCAGTCCGCCCCACATAGATATTTGCAGAAAAGATTTGGTTAAATAAAAATGTTAGAACATTATGGGAGCTGTGCCCCCAGACCCCCAATTTATTGAAACTCAGGATCATCACAGTGAAATCCCCCATACAAGCAGCCCCCCCCCCCCCTGAATTTACTAAAAAAAAGGTGAAACATATTGGAACATGGATGAAATATTTTGCGTTCCAGATTGGTCGCAAGCGTGTGCTACGGATCTTCAAGTTTACCGAAGTTTAACCTACTGATGGGGTTTGGTGCAGGTGTTGTAGAGTTTCCTATCTGTACACTGGGGTTTGTGTAGAATGTATTAATGGTGATCAGGCCATGGTCAGAGAAAATTGTTTTCTCTACTTTATATTCTAGCACCACACTTGAGTTGTTGGTGAAGAATAGGTCCAGTATGTTGTTGATCCTGGTTGAAGTGGTTATGACCTGGGACAGAAGGAATTTGTTGGAAATTTCTAGGAGTGCTTTGGCTTGGGCTTGATCCTCCTGTGAGCTCCCCATGATGTATCCTTCTGGCCACTTAATGAAGGAGAAGTTGAAGTTACCACATGATTGTGTCCAGTGTAGGTGTTGGTTGGTCCTCCAGCACTTTAGTGATGCGTTCATTCACTTTCTCAAAGTTTTCAGAGGGACACTGCAGTGGGTAGTAGCACTTTATCAGTTTTAAATTGCATCTGCACATGCGGATTGCGGATGCTTCCATCTGACCATCGGAGTAGGCAGCCAGTTTTCTTGAGGGCAATAAACATATATTCCTCTACCTTGGCCATATATGCAATAAATAAAAGGTATTTTAGACTTATTTGTCTTGGGGTAGAGGCCTTGGATGTTGTCCAGGAGGATGTTTTCTAGGCTGATGCTACTGGGTTTAGCCACAGTGTCTTAGGAAACTGGGACCGCAGCTGGTGCTGGAACTTGTGGTTGGTGACCCAGCACATGTGTAGCTATGACCGCCGCTTGTGCCTCCATAGCCCTCATCAGTGTGTCCAGGGTTTCTTTCATCCCTGTCAGCATGCCTAAAAAATGTGGGAGTATTCTATTGTCATTTGAAACGCAGTTGTGTATAATATGATGAAAGAAAATAATCTTTTCATGTAATTACAGACAATTTTTATACCAAAATGCCATTGGCATTAGAACTACTGAACATAAAATGTCTTTGATGAGTACAATATGAATAAATTCCAAATTGTGCCTATTATCTCTAAAACAACAGAAAAATTAAACCTGGAAAGTCATTGTATTATCGTCAAAGGGCAACTTCTTGCTATTGGGTTCAAAGAAAAGCTGACTAGAAAGCCAGTCTTTTTATTGACGATGTTTGCCTAAGCAGAATACAGGCAAATTACAAACAAAGGGAGATGAATGACAAAGCCCAAAGTTATCCTCAATTATAATGTTAGAATAGGAGGAGTTGATTTGAGTGATAAGAAACTATCATTATGCTAGCCAATAACCATCATGCAAATATTGGAAAAAGATTTGCATGAATTTGATTGATATGTGTTTGGTGAATGCATATATTATCTATGGATAAACTTCTTTCAAGACGTAATTTCATGATATCGGTAATTGAAGGACTGGTATTTCCCCACCCCCCCTTAAGGGAATTATGAAAGCCTACTGGAGAAGGATACTGTCCCACACGAATGTCTACTAGCAAAAATAGAAAGTTATGGTTTTACTGTCCTACTTTATAAATGGGTTGAGGCCTTTCTAAGTAACCGGAAACAAGTAGTGATCAGAGATACAGCATCAGAATTGACACCAGTCATCAGTGGAATGCCTCAGGGAAGTCTACTGGGACCCGTCTTGTTTGTGATTTATATAAATGATATACCCTCAACGATAAATTCAGATATATACCTGTTTGCTTACGATCCCAAAATCTTTAAATGTATTGAAAGCACTGAAGATCGTCAAACACTTCAAGAGGATCTCCTAAAGTTAATGACATGGCAATTAAAGGTGGAAAAGGTACAGAGAATGTTGATGGATATGCAATGGTAAATTAGATCAGAGTACACACAATAGGTTTGCCATTAAACCGCCCTAAAAAACCTACTTAAAAAGACCCAGCTTAAGTGTTTTTTAGGGGGAGATTAAAAAAATATTTTACATATAAAAATTTAGTTTTATATCCTATTAATAATGTCTATATATATACAGTGGTACCTCCACTTACGAAAGGCTCTACATACGAAATTTTCAGGTTACAAAACACTTCTTCGGAAAAATATTGCCTCTTGTTACGAAAGAAATTTCAGGATACGAAAGGTGAAAATTTCAAAAACGCGCTGCTACTCACAGCTCCCAGAGTCCACCGAATGTAATAATACTTGTAGCATCCTGTATCTTGGTTTGAAAGTGGCGCGTCCGAGCTGCTCTGCCATTGGCTATTGCCCAGCATCTTCCTGGCATCCCATTGGCTAGGATGGACCTCTGTGTGTATATGCGTATATCCAGAATCCCCTTCGTTTTCCCATTGGCCCACGAGGATCACCGAAGCCTCAGTCTCACACTAGCGAAATTTAGTAAAGCACGAAGTGTTCGGACAGTTTTTTGTCAGCTTTTGTTAGTGTTTATTGCAACTTTACGTGTGTGTATTAACTTTTATTCACTATGGGCCCCAAGAAAGTGATGGAGAAAAGTGGTGAGAAGAAGAAGAGAGTTGTTTTGTCCATACAAACAAAGCAAGAGATAATAGAAAAGTACGAAAAAGGAATGCGTTTGGTTGATCTCGCCAAAGAATATAACCGTAATCCATCAACGATCGGCACGATGTGGTGGGGCGAATGTGAGTGTGTGTAAAAGGGCCATTCTCCCACCCCTTTTCTCAGTACCCTCTCCCTCCCTCTGTAAGAATGTGTGTGAATGGGAATGGGTTTGTTTTATTTTTGTTTAATTCATGTATAAAATGATTACCATGTTTTTCTTTCTTTCCAGGCGTTATTCTGGAAAGATAATAGCTAATTTTGAAATATCACTATAATAAGATAGTTCTTTGTTTAAATTAACTTTTATCAAAGCGTCATATTCTGGAAAGAGGTAAGCTAGTCGATGTATTTTGGGGTAATGCCCACTTATTAGTTTCGCCATCCATGTATAAATAAATGGGTCACTGAAGGAGGATATATCTCTTCTTCAGAGAGTGGAAGTGTGGACTGGCAGCAAGAGGGGTTCTATAGAAGAGTGCTCCACCCAGCCCTGAGAGGAGGGCTTTCGTATCTCTAACCACCTGAACCGCCATACCTGCCTTCGTTGACAATCCTGCCTCCTTCTAGTTAACCAACTACCACCCACCTCCAGCAAGTCATAGCGCGTGTCCCCTTTTCGTTTGGTTGTGGTTGTGTTTTTTTTGTTTTGTGTAGAATATACGTAAATTGTTGTATCCGCCCGTTATAAGATTCTCGTTTGGTATCGTTATTTTGATTGGGGAATTTAGCCTCATTTTGAAGTGTGCACACTTCCCTAGTAAATATAAAATTTTGTAAATATAAACTGTAACTATCATTGTATTTTTTTTGTAAGTAAAGGGACTCTATATACAATCCGTTTTATTCTCCCTCGATTTCTCACGTCCGGACAGTGTAGGAAGCGGGTTGGATCGATTATCGATTGGGATTAGAGATCTATTTTCGGCCCGCTACATTTGGCGCCCGAATAGGGACGTGAGACTTCGAAACTGGGAGCGTGACTGGATTGGATTGCAGTCCATACCCAATTAGTGTGACAAGTAGTTTGATTGATTTTTCCCTTCTCCTATCTTTTTACTAACTTGGGAACAATGGCTGTAGCGGAAACGTTGAATGAAGAAGTAGTGCGATTGAGACTGGAGTTGAGAAAGAAAGAAGAGGAGTGTGAAATGTTGCGGGGAATGATGGAGGGAATGGAGAATAAAATAAAAGGGATGAATGAAAAGACTGATAAGATGAAGAAGGAAATGGGAGACCGACAGGATCAGACGGACCGACGGATGCAGGACCTGTATAACATGATGACAGGGGCTGGATCAGTCCCAGGACCTACAACCCTGACCCCTGCTCCTACTGAAGGGACTCCGCTAAATGGAATGGATGGCAGTAGGGTTGAGTCTAAAGAAGATACTGTGAGTGGTAGGAAAGGGGGTGAATGGAAGAGAGTGGAAAGTAAGAGAGGAAGTAAGCATGGTTCTAAGGTTAAGGATAGGAAGGCGAGAGGGAAGAGTGTGGATTCGCTATACTCAGATGAGGGAGAGAGTGACAATATGATTGGAATGAGTGAGACCGAGAGTAGCTCTTCGGAGAGTGAAGTGAATGTGGGGAAAGGAATTTTGATTAGGGAAGTGCCAAGGATTGATAAGTTTAGATTGCATGGGGGAAAGAGTATGGATGAGTTCTTCGGGGATTTTGAGCGGTACTGCAAGCTCAAGTACCCGCAGAACAAGGGTCACTGGGTGAGTGTTCTGGGAGATTGTTTGGATGGGAAAGTGTTGGAGTTCTTGCGAGTGATAACGAGTGTGGGAGAGCCAAAGTACGATGTAGTGAAGAAGAGATTGATTGGGCAGGTGAAACAAATGAAAGAGAGTGTGAAGTATAAGAGGGTGAATGAATTTGAGAAGGCTCGAATTGGGAAGAGTGAAAGTGTGAATATGTATGCACATAGGCTTGAGAGTATGGCAAGAACGAGGTATGGTGATGATGATGTAAATGAATGTAAACCACTCATGAGGAAGTTTTTGGACACGATCCCGCGAAAGGTGAGTGAATGGCTGAGTGGAAAGAGAAAGTAGAGAGTGAGACTGACAGGTGAACGGTTGATGTGGGAGGATGTGTTGGAACTGTTAGAAGATGGACGATTTGATGATGAAAGCGATCTAGAAGAGGATGGATGGTACAGTGTGAATGTTGGGGGTAAGAAGCCCAGGAGCTTTCATCCACCCCAGCAGTTTGTCAGCTACAGGGATGCCCTGAAGGCTGCACCAGCTGGAGTGATGTCAAACTTCCTGGGCCGGCAGAATGGATGGGCAAATGGAGGGTGGTCGAATGGAAGGGGGCAGATGAATTTCAAGCGTGGGAACGGATATATGAGAGAGAAACCGAGGTATGTCCCAGCAAATGAGAGACCGAATGGTGTGAGAAAGATTGTGGAATGTCGTCGGTGTGGAAGGAAAGGTCATATGTTGGCAGAATGTAGGTGGACATCTGGTGCATGTTTTGGGTGTGGTAAGAAAGGGCATATGATAAAGGATTGCCAGGAAAGTGTGAAAGAGTGCTTCGAGTGTAAAGAAATAGGCCATTTGAAGAAAGATTGTCCGAGGTTGAATGGTGGAGCAACTGATGGGGAAAGTATGAAATATGCATGTGGTAATTGTGGAAAGGCTGGTCATTATGCAAGGATGTGTCGTGACCAGAGGAATGTATGTAGCTATTGTGCGATGGAAGGACATTCAAGTGAAAAGTGTTGGATTAGACTGAGAGCGCAAGGTGTGAATGGAAAGTCTGAAGCGGGAAACTGAATGGTAAGAGGGTACCTGCTGAAGTATCCTCTGGGTGCATGAGTGTGAGTAATGTGTTGGTAAGTCTGTCTAGTGTGAAAGTGCTGTCTGGTAGGAAGTATGAGTGTCTGAGTGTGAAGGTGGAATTGAATGGAATTGAGTGTTTGGCTTTAATAGATTCTGGATGCAAGGCGAGCTTGGTGTATAAAGATGTGTATGACAAGGTTAGCGAGAAAGCCCTCCTGTCTGAGTGCAAGGGTAGTTTAGTAGGTATTGGTAATAGGAGAGTGCCTGTGATTGGAATGATAAGGTCAGCTGTTCGAATGCATGGTATGATGATGAATGAATGCAAATTTTCTGTGATTGATAAGGTGAGTAGTGATTATGGTGTGATTTTGGGGTATGATTTTATGAAAATGAATCGTATGGTTGTGCATCCTGCGAGTGATCAGATTGAGAGAAAGATTGGTAAAAATGGGGTGTATAAGTTGTATGTAGGGAAAGATGGTAGCGTTTTGAGGAGTGTGTTTACTGGTATTGAGGTGACTGCTATGGAGAATGTAAGGCTTGTGAAGGGTGAACGGGTGTCTGTTAGAGTGAGTTGGAGTAAGGATGTTAGTTTGAATGTGAGAACACTGTGATATTGGATGGAACAGATGCGTGTTATAAGGTAAGGCGTGTTGCTTGTGTGTTTGATGGCTTGATGAGAATGAATGATCCTTTTGTATGTGTGCAGGCAGACCCCAGTGTGAAAGGGCAGGTGAGGGGAATCCAAGTCGGAGATGTCCTGGGCCACCTCTCCACTGTCAATGAGGTAGGTATGGATGATAGTACGGATATCAGGGTGAATGTTGCGAATGAAAAGACATATGAATGGATGTATAATGAGGTGAAGGACATGGTGAAATTGGATGGATGTTTGACTGAGTATGAAAGGGAGGATGTGTATCGAATGATATTTGAGCGAAAGGGAGCCCTCAGTAAGGGTGATCTGGATTTCGGGGTTGCAAAGCTCCCGGAATTCAAGATTGTCCTGAAGGAGGACTCCCCAATCTATCAGCGGCCGAGGCATTTCCCACGTCCGGTTGCTGAAGAGATTGAGGAGCAGTGTTTGGAATTGGAGCAATTGGGGGTGATTGAGGAGAGTGAGAGTGCATGGAATAGTCCAATTGTACCTGTACATAAGCCGGATGGAAGATTGCGTCTGTGTGTGGATTATCGAAAGGTGAATGAAAGGACTGTGAAAGAAAGGTTTCCGATGTGTGTGGTATCTGAGTGTGTGTATAGTATGCATGGGATGGAGTGGTTTACGAAGCTGGATCTGGTACAGGGGTATTACCAGATGCCCATTGCTGAGGAGAGCCGGCCAGTAACTGCCTTCTCTTCCTCAAAGAGGCATTACCAGTTCCGGAACCTCAGCTTTGAGTTGGCTAATGCTCCCGGAGCCTTCCAGCGGGCAATGAATGTTGTGTTGAGTAAGTTTGTGAGTAAGAATGTGATTGCGTTTATAGATGATATTTTGATTATGACTGAGACTTTTGAGGAGCATATGAGATTGGTGAATGATGTGTTGAGAACGTTGGTGTGAAGGTGAAAGTGGCGAAGTGTGAATGGTTTGCGAAAGAAGTGGAATTCCTTGGGCATATGGTGAGTGAGAATGGATTGCGTAAATCATCGAAGTATGTTGAGAAGGTGCGAATGTTTCCTAAACCGGTGACTGTGAAGCAACTGAAGTCGTTTTGGGGTTTGATTGAGTTCCAGCGAAAGTTTATACATGATTGTTCTGGTGTGAGTAAGCCTCTGACTGAGTGGATGGGCAAGAAAGGTAGTACGGTTGTCAAGTGGAATGATAAGATGAATGAGGCGTATGAGAGACTGAAGGAGGCAGCGGCTGAAGATGTTGAATTAGCTTACCCAGATTATAGTGTAAATGCTAAAATGCTTGAATTGTATACAGATGCGAGTGGGTATTGTATGGGAGGTTTTCTGATGCAAGAGCAGCGTTTGAATGGAGAGAATGTCAGGCGAATAATTGGGTATGTATCCAAGGCTATGAATGTTGCAGAACGAAAGTATTCGACTGTGGAACGAGAGTTGGCTGCGATAAGATATTGTTTGAAAGTGTTGCGTCCATTTTTGTATGGTGTGAGGTTTGTGATAAAAACCGATCATCAACCTCTTGTGTATCTGCAGCGTATGAAGTGGGCTGATAGTAGGATTGCAAGGACTTTGGAAGATTTGAGTGACTTTGACTATGTGATTGAGTATGTGCCTGGTGAATGGAATGGAGTGGCTGATTTGATGTCAAGGTATCCTGGTACGAATGATGAAAATGTGTGTGGAGTGAGTGATCCTAAGTATTTGCCGAAAGGAATTATGAATGGAAAAGAGAGTAAGGGTGGTGGTGATTCCTTGTTTGAGAGTGTATGGAATGGTTTGCAAGATTTGAAGAGTGATGGAGTAGATGTGAGAGTGCCCGATAGTGTAGATGATTTAAGGAAGGAGGTAATGAATGAAGTGTGTAGTAAGCCTGAAAGCATTGGTATGGCAAAGGTGCGGAACTTCATGAAAGAATTGAGAGCTATGTGTATGCAAGGGGTCCCGCCATTTCAGGAAGTGTTGATTGTAGTGAGTCGTTTGTATGGAGTGATTGTTTATGTGCACTTTGGTGGTGAGAGGCCGATTGTGTACAAGGATGAGAAGATGAAGGGTTTGAATCCTAATGTGGTACATCTGCAATGTTTGAGCGGTGTGCACTACAATTGGGTAATTGAAAAGTGTTCATATATAAGAGAGAAGAATGATTGTCTGGATGAAGATGAGTGTGTGTTGAGTGATGATATGGGAGTTAATGACAGTGTGGATATCAGTGCTGATGTTGGTGTGCTTGTTCCTTCTGTGTATTGCGAACATGGTGGACCTGATATGATGGAAGCGAGAGTGAAAGTTAGTGAAAGGTTGTTCTGTGGTTTGATTGATACTGGAGCGCAAGTGTCTTTAGTGAATGAGAATATTCTGAGTAAGTATGAAGAGTTTAGATGTTGCGAGCATAAACCTGTGAAGTTACGGATAAGTGGATTAGGGAATGGCATGATAGTGGCATGGGAACAGGTTAGTCTGAAAGTGAGTTTGGGTAATGGTGTGAATGTGAAGCATGACTTTGTGATTCTGAAAGGTGAGCAAATGCCTTGTTGTTTCTTGCTTGGTGTAGACTTTATGAGATTAAATGATTTGTCTTTGGATGCTGATAAGGATTGTCTTATGAAAGGTGAATGTGAGGTGATGAAGTTGAATGAGTGTGCAAAGAATGTTGTCAAGTTTTGCGGTATGATTGAGTTGGTCATGGATGATGAGAATGAGATTTTAAGTGATGATGATATTCTAGAGATGCAAGAGATGTGTCCTTTTGTTAGTGAGTTGAAGAGGTGTGTAATGATGCGTGTTGATTTGAATGAATGGCCAGAGTGTTTAAGTGATTTTAAAAGGTATGCTAAGGATTTTGTTGTTTGTATGGATGTTGTATATTTTGTGAGGCATGTGAAGGGTGGTGATGATATGTATGTACCTGTGATGTCCTTAGTTGGTATGATTGGTCTGGTGAAGGTTGTGCATGATAATTATGGGCATATGGGTAAGTTTAAGCTGTGGGAGTGTATGAAGGAGCATGTGTTCCACCCGTTTCTGAGAACTGTTGTGAATGATGTTGCAACTACGTGTGAAAGGTGTCAGAAGCAAAAGGTGCAAGGTGTGCAAGTGAAACCACCGATGTTGAAAGTTAATGCGAAAGAACCGTTTGAATTGGTAGTGATTGATTGTGTGTCTTTGCCGCGTACAAGTGCTGGGAATGTTGGTATGGTTGTGATGGTTGACCATAAAAGTAAGTTTGTGTATGCAGCGCCTGTGAGAGATAAAAGGAGTGTGACTGTTGCGCGTGTGGTTGAGCAGTTGTTTTTTCCTATGTGTGTATGGAAGCCTAGAAGATGTCTGAGTGGTAATGGGCCTGAATTTGTAGGGGAAGTGTTTGAGCAAATGTTGAGAGAGAATGGTGTGGAGCATGTGAGAACAACTCCGTATGTACCGTCTTCAAATGGATTGGCTGAACGGACTATAAGAACCTTGTGTGAGATGTTGAGAATGATGAGTACGACAGTGAATGACTGGGATGTGTGTCTGGGGAGAGTGTTGTGGGCGTATAATTCAACTGTGCATAGTGCAACTGGAATGTCCCCATGTCAGTTTGTGATGAATTTTGAAAGGCGAGTGAAAGATAGGTTTCGTTTGAGTGAAAGTGAGCAGAGTGTATGGCGTGAGGCGCATGAAAGGTTCCGTTCATTTGAATTAGGTACAAAAGTATTGAAGGTGAAAGAAGTGAAGGGTAGGTTGAATGTATCAAAGATGAGTGAGAAGTTTGATGGACCTTATAGAGTTGTGAGGGTTTGGGAAAATGGAGTGACGTATGTTTTGGAGAGTTTGAATGACGGCATGACTGAGAGAGTGCGGGCTCATCAGAGTCAGTTAAGGAGATGGAGAGAACCTCCTGACTACCTGGTGAGCCATCCGGTGTATGGACTGTGTAGAGAAAGAGGTAAAGTGCATGATGATGAGATTGAATGTGATAGAATGGATCTGTCTGGGAAAGAGCTAGTCTTAGTCTCGAGGAGTAGAAAGCGTACAAAGAAGGGTGAAAGGAAGAATGAAAGTAAGTCTGAGCAGAGTGTTTCTGGTATGGGGGATCTTGAAAGGGAGATTGAGTTTTTGCGTAAACAGGTGAGTGATTTGGCTGGTATAAGTAGACGAGTGAGTGAGCTGCCTGTGCCTGATTTTTCTGGTTTTGGGAACAGTATGAATGATAGTGTGTTTGGGCAGAATGAACCTAGTGTGGCTGATTTTTCGGGTTTTATGAATGGTAATAGTAGGGGTGAGTTTGATGTAGTGATTGATGAAGTGTCTGATTTTTCAGGTTTCTGGTGGGAACCAGTCGAAGGGGTTTCTGGTATGCCTGTTGAGAATACAGGGGATGTGAGTGACCTGTCTGTTTCGCAAGAATGTACCTTGAGTTGGATGAGAGCTGTGAGTGAGGAGCTGATGAATGGGGGTATGAAGAGTGAGGGTTCTGAACGGAAGAGTATGAAAGAATTCTGTCGTGAGATGGGAGAACTGGTAATGAGGGCTAAGAGTATGGTTGATGAGATGATAAATAGTGACGATGAGACTGACAGGACGAATGACGAACAACCCCGACTAATTGCTACGCGTAGCCAGGGACCAGTAGACGAGTGTGAATGGGTGCAGAAGGGTGCGATTGAGCACAAGTGGTACCGTGAAGAGTGATTGAAAGGGTTTAGTGAGTGGCTGGTCGAATGGCTTAAGGAAGGAGGGGTGTGGTGGGGCGAATGTGAGTGTGTGTAAAAGGGCCATTCTCCCACCCCTTTTCTCAGTACCCTCTCCCTCCCTCTGTAAGAATGTGTGTGAATGGGAATGGGTTTGTTTTATTTTTGTTTAATTCATGTATAAAATGATTACCATGTTTTTCTTTCTTTCCAGGCGTTATTCTGGAAAGATAATAGCTAATTTTGAAATATCACTATAATAAGATAGTTCTTTGTTTAAATTAACTTTTATCAAAGCGTCATATTCTGGAAAGAGGTAAGCTAGTCGATGTATTTTGGGGTAATGCCCACTTATTAGTTTCGCCATCCATGTATAAATAAATGGGTCACTGAAGGAGGATATATCTCTTCTTCAGAGAGTGGAAGTGTGGACTGGCAGCAAGAGGGGTTCTATAGAAGAGTGCTCCACCCAGCCCTGAGAGGAGGGCTTTCGTGTCTCTAACCACCTGAACCGCCATACCTGCCTTCGTTGACAATCCTGCCTCCTTCTAGTTAACCAACTACCACCCACCTCCAGCAAGTCATAGCGCGTGTCCCCTTTTCGTTTGGTTGTGGTTGTGTTTTTTTTGTTTTGTGTAGAATATACGTAAATTGTTGTATCCGCCCGTTATAAGATTCTCGTTTGGTATCGTTATTTTGATTGGGGAATTTAGCCTCATTTTGAAGTGTGCACACTTCCCTAGTAAATATAAAATTTTGTAAATATAAACTGTAACTATCATTGTATTTTTTTTGTAAGTAAAGGGACTCTATATACAATCCGTTTTATTCTCCCTCGATTTCTCACGTCCGGACAGTGTAGGAAGCGGGTTGGATCGATTATCGATTGGGATTAGAGATCTATTTTCGGCCCGCTACAACGATATTAAAACAAAAGAAAGCCCTAAAAGCTATGACTCCTTCCAAAGGCCTCTCTGTCATTTCGAAGAGGAGGTCGGTAGTGAACAATGAGTTGGAGGGTAAAGTTGGACCTGAAGTTGACGAAATTGTTTCGCTGGGAAAGTGCATGGGGCTTGAGGTGAATGACGAGGACATCGACGAGTTGACTCAGGAGCACCACAAAGAGCTTTCGACGGAAGAGCTGAGGGAGTTGGAGGCGATGCAACACACGGCAGTGCAGGAGGAGTTCATTAAAGATGAAGAGGAGGCAGCCATTATTCCGACAGCCCGAATAAAAGACATTTTACAAAAATTCTATGAAGTTTCGGACTTTGTTGAAAAGAATCACCCAGAAAAAGTGTTCACTAATCGGGCTATCACTCACTATGATGATGTTTGCCTTGCACATTTTCGAAAGATTGTTGAAAGGCGACAAAAGCAAATGACCTTGGATTGGATCTTTACAAAACGTCAAGCAAAAACCACTGCTGAGAGTGAACCTGAACCGAAGAAGGCGAAAGGTGACAACGATAGCAATTAAACCAGAGAACCATTAAAGTGAAAAAGAAGAAAAATAACTTTATTCTTTACATTATGTACAACTCTCATTTTTATGTTTATTTTGCAGTAATTTAATTCTAACATGTATTTGTTACAGGTTTTGATGCATTTTTGTAATTTATAAAAAATTTATGTCCAACTTTTAAGGGGCTTGGAACCGATTAGGGCATTTATAGGGTAAAAGGCATTTCTACTTACGAAATTTTCACGTTACGAAACGATTTCCAGAACAAATTAATTTCGTAAGTAGTGGTACCACTGTATATATATATATATATACACACATAAAGTAAAAAATTAAAATCCATAAAATCTTCCCCCCAAAATATATAAATAACATCAGACAGGCATTTTCTTTTAATCTTGATCGAAAGTTTGTCTCATTTGCTTGTGTTCTAGTTTTTGCTTTGATATAAAAGATAATGATACAACACATTAAATTTTAATCCAGCCAAACTTTTTGATTCTTATATTAAATAAATAAACTTTTCCTACATAATTATATAAAGGAATTTCTCAATGTTTTTTGTGATGGAGGCAACAATCTTGTTGTCTAAGTCAGCCTCTGCGTCGCAAACCTTGGGTAGAGGTTCCTCTGATGCTCCCACACTTCGGAGGTTGCAACAATATTATGCTTCTCCTCCAGGGACAGCTCATCATCAAAAAGCGCAAGACCAACTGTCATTCTGACAGGTACCACATGTGACATCCCAACACTTTCAGCCCTGACACTCTGATTGCCTTGTTCGTCTCTTTCACTAGGGCTTTGTAAAGCTCAAGGTCATTTCTTTGTGCTTTTGCTGAACACACAGCTGAGAACGATGCTTGAATGTAGTAGCATACAATGAAGATGCAGAACTCGCCCAGCTTTGGAGAAACTGCAGCCTTGACTACACAGGAAGTGGATGGCCGCTGTTTGTTGTATTCTGTGAACTGAGGTGGGAAGATCCACATTTTTAGAGCATAAATCGCTCTTGCCATCTTTTGATATCAAGCCTGATGGACTGTTCACAGCTTGTGGAAAGAAATCTTCTTGCATCCATGATGGATTCCACCAAGGAACACAATGGCGAGTTCTAGCAGTTCCCGTTAGTTGTCACAGAGTGAATGTGAGTGTGAATGGGAATGTTTTTATATATATATATATATATATATATATATATATATATATATATATATATATATATATATATATTATTAGGGATATGTTTTGTTTAAAATGTTTTTCTCTCTTTGCAGAGAGTTTCTTGATAAAATTCTTTTTTACAAAAAAGCCACTCTATTAAATTTTGTAAATATTACTTCCTTTTGTAAAGAATGGCTGACATTATAAGATTAGGGGAAGTAATATACTTGAAATTGCCATCATCCTTGACTGGTTACTGATTGGTTGGACAGGAGGTTGTTTTTTTATATAGCCTCAATACTTGACCAGATCGCAATAATAATTATATCAAGCTCGTAGGCGCCAGCCATGTTAGATTTGTGTAATTGTGCCCACATGAGTGGCAAACGGTATGACTTTCCCCCAGTGGACCTAAATATCTAAAAAAAATCCATGGTGATACATAGGCCTTTTCTTCCTTTTTGTGTGTTTGTTAATTTATCTCTCATTTATCTCATTAGTTTATAAATAATTGTGAGGTAGTATTCGCAAATAGGATTTATTTATTTTTTTGATTGTGTATATATAGTAAAATTATCTATCTATATCTTTTGTGTCTATAAATAAGTAACGAGATCTCTTATAAATATTTACCCCATATTTTTTCTTGTAAATAAAGGACTGTACATACAAGCTGTTTCATTTATCCCTCGATTCTCATGTCTGAATTAGTGTAGGAAGCAGGTTGGATTGATTGGGGTTAGAGGATAGATTTTTGGACTGCTACAACATGGATGGTACTGTCAAAAGTAGCCTTGGCAGAATTTAAGGATGTCATCTACCCAGTCCATCTTGAGCTTTTTGTTTGCTGTACTGTACTGGTCTTGATCAATAAACTGTCAGAACTCTCAGAAATGGACAAAGGCAACGATATCTGGACTTTGAGATGCTTCTGGGATGAGGGTTAAGAAAACAGCTTCCAGCACATGATGGTGACAGGCCAGATGCAGCAGATCTCAACCAAGGATTTGCTGCAGTTGAATGCACATTCCACTCTTGGATCCCGTATTCATCGCTGTTGTGTCGAAGCACAATGCTCAAATTCAATTGGAAATAGCTTACTTGGATATAATAGAATGTATGGTGTTTGCCATAAGTGATGGGAACTGCTAGGATCTTATCCATGCCTTCTCCAGAAATGAGGAACGACAGTCAGTCCACAATGCCTTCCTTTGTGAAGGAGGGCATAAGTTTTCCATCCCAGTGGAGTGTGAGTGGTACATCAGGAGCAAAGTTTTCTTTCATCTCTGTAGCCTTTTCCTGGCACTGATCTCTTCGCTGCTGATTGATTGAACTCACGCTCAATGATGATTCTCCAGCATTCGCTCCCAGCTCATCCGTGAATGGAAGCAGCATGTGTGCAGCTTGACGGTCACTTATGTTGGTCCAGTCCAGAGCAGCAGAAACTTGTGAGGAGATGATTTTCTTCTGCAATGGTGCATGGCGGGATCGTTTTGGTGGATGAGTTACTATCACACCTTGCTCTTCAGACGAAGCGGGTGAGGTTGAAGACTCGAGTTCAACAGTGGCCTGCCTTTCTGCGAATGCTTGACTTTCCTTTGCAGCTCACTTCTTTCATCATCCCCCCCCCGCAGCTGTGTCCGTTTCTCTTTTTCCACCCAGGCTGGATGCACACTGCCCATCTTCCCCAGCCTGCCCAGCTTCCTCTTGAGTTTCAAGGAATTTGTGGTCATCCTTGATCTTGTTCAAGTACATGGCGTTGCGATATGCTATATCAAACAAATTTTTAAGGGAAGCAAAGAAATGGGCTCAGTTTTCCTCAGCTTGCCTTGTCCAGGATTTTGATTTCTTCAATCCATTGTACTCTTCATTCAGACACAGTACTTTCTTGGGGATATCACAAGTACTTTCTTGGGGATATCACACAGATCAATGGTCTGAATATTCACCTTGGAGTACTGATGTTGAACTTTGAGTGACGTCTGCCGAACTGAGAAAGTCAAATCCTGTGGGTTTAGCTTTGTGTGGTACTGCAAAACACACAGGACTTCCTCATGGTTCAGGAGAACACTCGATGTCAGCTGTTGAGTTGCTGGGGCTCCTAGGAGCCATAACTTGTCAATAGACCTAGTGGAAGACACCTGTAAAAATGAAAAACACAAGTCAATAAACAGGAGAATAAGACAGAGGTCTCTCCATAACATAAAACAATACTGAAATCACTTCTTGCACTGCAAAACTGTACAAGGTGAGACCATGCCTTCATTGCATGGGGTGGTACAATAGGGACAAACTTCAAAGCATCTGCATCACATGAAGATGTCATGCTCAAAGACTTAGATTTTGATGGTAGTGTTTCCTCATTAATACGCATGAACTGCCAGCTTCTGCGTTATAGTCTGAACACTTTTGATTTTTTGACTCTCTATTATATATATATATATATATATATATATATATATATATAAAAATAGTATGTATATATGTTTACTTTAATCGTATTGTGTAAATTGAATGTGTTATCTTTTCATATTTATTGTAGTTGTGTCTAAAATATTTGCTCTTGTAGGTGATAGGATTTGGTGGTAGGGATATATATTTTAATAAAAAAAAAAATGAAAATAAGTATCCGCGTCTCATTGAGCCTCCTTCCGATCTAGTGGGTGTCTCACCAGTGAGTGAGTGGACATTTGTTCTGGGTAGTTACCTGAACCATCCTCTACACTAGATTTTAATGTACATGTAGGATTAATGGGAGAGAATACAAATGGCAATTAAAAGGAGGGTTTAACAATGGACATTCGAAACATATATTCTTGAAGAACCTAGAAGTGCAAGGAGCTGCAACATGGCAACAAGGAGAAAGAAAGAGTGCAATTATATTTTTAATAGTGAACAGGAAGATTTAAGAGATTTGTGGAGACAAAATCATTGATGAGAATCAAGAAATTGGGATTGAATCTGATCATAAGGTAATAATTGATCTGTCACAAATAATACTTTTGGATGATATGTAATATAATTACAAGCAACTTAAATGCAAAATCAAAGAAGCGGCAAAAGCAGGTCAAGCTAGATGGGAGGTGTAGCAAAGGATGGTGGAATGCAAAAGTTAAGAAAGAATATCCTGCCAGGAAGAACATGAATAGAGAATTGAGGATAAATATAGGACAATTGGAAAGGATTGAACTGGAATATAGTATGAAAACCAGAGTGACACAGACAATGTAGGAGGCAAAGAACAAAGAGAATCATGGGAGGATAAAACATGGGAACAAATTAGGGGTGAATGATGCGGAAAGAGAGCAGTTCAGATATATGAGGAAGGACCTGCATGGAAACTTGAAGGGAGGCAGAATCATTCTGGGGAGAGTGGAGAGGAAATGAAAATAAAGAGCCAAATGGAAGAATACTGGGGGAAAATTATAGTCACAGGCTGAATGACAGGAAATATTGGTGAATGAGGAGCTATAAAATATAATACAGGAAGTAGAAGACAGACAGGTGAGAATCAATAAGAAAGATAAGAATATGGGTTGACAAAAATGAAAGCTGTAAAGTGACAAAGGTGGAGGTAGAGAGAATGGAAAAATCAAAAGCAAAGTACCAAGAATGGCACTAGGAGCCTTGAAGTAATCCATAGATGAATTGGGGGAGATGACTCTTGTGAGTGGTGCCCATGGGGGCTGAGAGAGATAGTAGAATGTGAAGGACACTGCTCAGAGAGAGAGACTGAAAGAAGAGCTGGCAACACTGTTTGGACAAGAACAGTGGTATGAGGGGAGAAGTAGAGAGAATGATAGACTCAGTGTGGTTTTAGGGTTTAAATGTGGAGAAAATGTAATAGAAGAAAAGAGGATAAGAACAGCTGGAATGACAGACATCAATGTCGGATTTGAACCATGGGTATCTACAATGTATGGTACCCACTGGGAAGGTGACCCAAATTGGGCCTCCATCCAGCTACTAACAATACCCAATGTTGCTTAACTTTGCTCAAATTGAAAAACAAGTGTATGAAGGAAGCTGGTTGTTATTCAAGGCACAAACAGGGTCATTAGAGGCAAAGGGCTGAACTTATATATGAGATGGTTGAGAGAATACATGCGAGTGGTGCATATTTAGACAGAGAGAGAGTATATAATACATGATAGTGGAATTTCAGGTCATAATGTAGACAAGACAGAGGCTGATAAATGAGCTGGGGACTTAGGAGAGGAGTGAGATGATGTGCAGAGAAGGGCAAGGTTGATATTTTAAAAACTGTAATCACTTAAAAACAAATTTAATCACTCCTATTATGTCAAACATATTTTTGCAAATATATTTATATAGAATTTATTGAACAGTATGACTTGTGGTGGATGTGAAATATATTTTGAAGACCTTGTAAAAAAGCTTCACAGTGACACTAATTGCACATTGGGGCTTTTTTAACAGTATGTAATTTGCATCTCTTTTCACCTGCTGCCATGTGTGGGGCGCAGTGTAAGGCATTTCTATATAATAAAAGGTACTCATGATTTTGTGGGTTTACTCTCTTAATTTGTAGGCTAGGCTTAGCTTGAACATGAGCATTTATCACCTGATATAAACTCTGAATATAGTTCAAATTGTTGGTAAACTCCCCACCAAATTATTATATTTATGTGCAATTTGCTTCATTCTTACAGTACAATATATATTTTTCAAAACTTACAGATTAGATTCTAGATATTTTTCTTGAATCATTAATTATAATGGTAAATACAGAGGATGATAGTCAAAACATTTTTAGAATCCTCCTTGCCACTGATATACATTTAGGCTATCAAGAAAAAGATGCAGAAAGAGGTCAGATTTTTTTCATTTCTAGCTACTAAATTCTTATATTTATTTAAAAGTGAATTATGTTAGTTTATTTTGTTCAGTATCAGGTCAATATAAATATTATAGTCATTCTTAAAATTGATTTTCTTATATATATTTTAGAGAACTTCATTAGTACAATTGGAAGCAAAAATATACTGTTCTTAAGATTCCTTTATATCCTTTCCCACCCTGTAAGGTGCACGGTGATGTGTTTCTCTGGCTGCTGTGCTGTTGGACTCACCCCATACGGCCTCAGCTTAGCCTCTCTTCCCTCCTTCGCTAATCCCAAATTTCTGTCTCCTGTACCAACGCCTCCTGATTGTGCTCATGCTTTTCCATTGTCCCTTTACAATCACCTTTTCTCTAACCTTATATTAGCCCCTTCTCTTGCCCATGGCGCGCGATCATCAAGGCACCTCTTAACCAATCAATCAATCTCACCCATGGACCTCGATCATGACCCAGTGCTCACCTGAGCCCTGGAACTGAACACTCCGACAAGATGTTAGGCATGGTGACCCTAACTGCTCAGAAGACAGTCACCAAGCTAGATCCATCATTCCAACCTTCCTACCACACCATGTGTAGGATTTGGTCCGAGTGTTCCCAAGGGGTGGCAGAGAAGGAATATACCACCCCACCCAGTGATAACAGTCCGGGCCAATCGAAGGTGCGTTGTGACGCGTCCTTGTTGTGGGGTAGTGTTGGCTGTCACAGGCAGGACTGCTGAAATCTTGCCTTATGGCCATGGAGAATAGCAAAATAACTCACCCTTTACCATCATCGGAGAAGTTCCAAAGCAAAACGAGGTTCCTCCCTCCCCCCTGCACTTTCTCAGTGGCCCCTTTAATCATCTACTGGAGTGGAGGCTTACTACTCTCCTAGTCCTACATGTGTGGTAGACTCCCCCTACCCACTTCTCTAAAGGCAACTTCATTTGTTTTCCAGTGGCAGTCCCTCCCTTACTTTTACAAGGGACTGCCAAAAGTGCAAGCAGGTGACCCAAAATTGACTGCTCCCAACAGGAATGGCTCAATAGGGCCAACTACTTTCGTGGCCACAGGCCCGTCAGTCATGCATCTTGAATCTAAAGAGGGTCAGTGTACCTGCCCCCCTCTCTTCTCTAATGGATGCTGGCTATAGACATGATAAAAAGTTGGTTGAAAGGGATCTGTGATGTCTTGGGAGGGGGGGGAATGGTCATATGGATGTCACCCTGAGAAGGACATGATCCTGGAGGTAACCCATCCCCAGAATCTTCTATGGGGTCAAACCCGGACTCGCAGTCTGCCCCTGTGCAAGCTTCTCCATGGGCCCCCAAGGACTTACAAGGACCTCCTCCCCTGCTGGTGCCCCTTTGACAGCTAAGACCTCTATCTCAGTCAGAGAAGGCTTGCTGATCCCAGTTCATCTGGCCTAAGAGCTCCTGGCAGAGGTGAAAAGTGAGTTCATTCCCCACATTGCTCTCATAAAAAGAAAAGGACTAAGAAGACTCTAGGTTCCTCTACCTCTGTGGGAGCTCCAGGATGGATGGGTCCACTGCTGTTTTGGTAATTGTCCAGGCCAATATTGGTGTGTCTGGCTCCGATGCTCCCCCAAGTGGTGGGCCCAGACTAAGACAAAGTCGCAATGTGCCAAGCGTAGCCTCAATTATATCAGGGCCTCTCATTAAGAGAACCTGTCATTTTCGAGCCTGCTGGCTTCAAATGCCTTCTGGTTATTCGCTCCACTGATGGCATGTTGGCCAAGGGCAACATGTTCCATCAAAGGAGAGCACTAACTAGCCTGATTGGTTAGAGAGCCCAAAGTGACCTGTTTCTCCTACAGCAGACTTTTGGTAAATGTGTCCAATCCCTCGAAGGGGCCAATGATTAGTGCCCTTTGAACACTTGATGGCATGCTGGTGAGTGTGGCACTGCACTCTACTATGAACTTCGTGAAAGTAGTAGTTTACATGAGGGAACTCGTAGACTACTCCATAGATGACATCACTTTAGAGATGGCTGACCAAGCAGCAGTCAAGGTTGAATGTGAGATGAGTGAACAGAGAGGGTCCTCGAGACCCACCCTTACACTATTCATCATGCTCCACTGTTAGCCAGTTGGTATCTACCACCTGAAGGCATTCATGCAACTACTGCCACTGCTTCAGCCATATGAATCACTCCTGTAGACGTGCAAACTTGCTGTTACCTGAAGTCTGTGTAAGTTGCTCCAAGGCCACACACAATAAGTCAAAATCATGTTTGGCCAAGTGTGTCAATTGTGGAGAGCAAAGAAATGGGCTCAGTTTTCCTCAGCTTGCTGTGTTGTCCGGGATTTTGATTTCTTCAATCCATTTTACTCTTCATTCAGACACATTACTTTCTTGGGGATATCACAAGTACTTTCTTGGGGATATCACACAGATCAATGGTCTGAATATTCACCTTGGAGTACTGATGTTTAACTTTGAGTGACGTCTGCCGAACTGAGAAAGTCAAATCCTGTGGGTTTAGCTTTGTGTGGTACTGCAAAACACACACGACTTCTTCATGGTTCAGGAGAGCTAGGCCTGGAGGTTATATTTCTTTATTTCTTCAGTAGAATTGCATAGACTCCTGCCCAACGGAGAGAAGCTATGGAGGCTCTTCTCTTCCTGTTTTCCCTTAGCGATCTTTTTTGCAGGAGACCATGGTGGCCGTGTGGCCCCTGCCCACCCTCCCAAGGTATAAGGGTTTTGTGGCCCCACCACCATGGGATGGGAGCCGGGCAGGGATTTTTATACCCTATGATGTCTCTGTTCTTCTCTTTGCTTTAAATATCTCCTTTCAGGCAGTAGCAGTGCAGCTGCACCTGGATAGGAGGAATACTGCTATTTATGCTACATTTCACTGTAGGCAGACTTCGATGCGTGGCACTTGCACCGCGTCATGGCATGGTTGCCAAGGCCCTTCCTCTTTCTCAGGATTTGAACAGTAGACACCCCCTTGGGGGAGACTACTCAATAATTCCCAGGGGTCAACTCCTTGCCAACTTGAATGATGAGCTGGAGATACCGCTTCATTTTTGTGTCTTGATCTCTCATTGTGCTTTCCAGATGCACAGCCTGATTTTGGGTGGGGCTGCGCGGTGCTCAACCTTCTCCATTGTTGAAAAATTTGTGACTGACGATCTGCGATCAGCTACTGCTTCTTAAATAGATGAGGCAGGAGTGTGCGGCTGCAGGTCCTGACTTGTCATAACTTGTCCTAACACCCCCACAAACAGCCATCCCCCTTCCTCTGTTTTGCCCTACCGATTCACAAAACTTATTGATCGCCCCCTTGTAGAGCTCACCTGGATGTGGATGAGTTGCATCATTTATTTGGTATGTTCCATACCGATACCTCACCTGGGAGGTACATAATTACAGCCTTAGGGTCTCTTGTACTTGTCCATAGACATTCTTTATACTGTGACTTTCACCACTTGGAGTGCTGATAGGGTACTTTTGAACTTTTTTTTGTTCTTTTATCCATTCCTAGCTAGACTACAGATGCAATTCTTATCATCTGAAGCTGAGCTTGAATTGTAGAAAGTGGACTTTATCCATGACTCAGGTCTTTGTTTAGTAATCAGTGCCTTCTGCACATCCCCTGTAGAGAGCCTCTTTATCAATGCTGCTTGTTTTATGCCATACACAGTGCAAGCCCAGCATCTCCCTCATTTGCCAATAGCTCTCATTATATCCGTGGCCAATTCCAACACTGCCTGTGCCACTATAAAATGCATATACCCTAAGCTTTTTTGATTTAGCACAAGGCAACTTCTTTAAAACTTGATGTAGCTCTCAGGCTGGTGGTTCCTCTGGTTCTGTTCAGGATGCCACCTTTGAAAGTTTGTCACCATACCTCTGCTCCCATATCTTCTACAGCACCCGGAATATTGCATTTAAATTTCTTGGACCACACTGCATGTCATGCTAGAACCATGGCAATGTACATGGATGACTCCATATCTGAAGAGGGGTAGGTCAGCTTTCATGCCTTCTCCCCCTTTTTGAAGCTGGTGGGGTTCTTCCAGGTGCTGCATCTTTCTTCATGGCTGAGCTGGTTAATGCACCACCACTTGGCACAGGAGGTTAGATGCTCTCTCCTGTTCAGAGACTGGATTGCGTTTTGTAGCGACTCAAAGAGTGTCCTCAGGGCATTGAAATCTTCGCAAGCTTTTGTTCGCAGTATCCACGATGCCTTGGCTGTTGTGAGCTGGGAGAATATCAAGATTGTCTTCTGCTGGGTTTTTGGACATATAGTCCGTAGGCCGGGTCAACTGAAACAACATTTCATTCTGACTTTTGTAACAAGAAGTAAGTCAGCTCTCAAGGGTGCATAGCAAAGAAGATGGGAGATGGCTGACAGTAATCTAAAGTTGCTTGCCATTATGCCACAACTTTCCTTGTGGACCTTCTCCACAATACCTTGATGACTTCAGATTATTTGCTGTTAGCCTTTGAATCAGCCACACTTGCATGACACCACCACCTCATGTAGCACTCTTCTGAACCTTATTTCTACAACTGCCTGGTCTCCCAGAGTGGTGCACATTCTTGTTGCCTCCAGCCTCGGGGATCTTTGCGCATGTTACCTGTTGCAGTACTGATATAAGCAGGGATGCTACTGCTCATACTCAGGATGGATTAATGCACACTGAATTTGTGCATTGTAAAGTTTCTGAAGGAGGAAGGCTTTTTCCATACTATCTAGTTGGTTTCCTGTTCAGATGCCTGTGGGAGGCAGGTCTCCCCCTAGCACTTAACATTAATTCTGGTGCCTCATGCCCTTGATTACAGTCACCAGGTTAGATCCCTTAAATTTAAAAAAAAAGAAGAGAAACTGCAATCCACAAAGATTGTTTTTGTTTCTTTTGTAAAGTGTTTGCTGTGTCACTGTGGGTTTTGGCACATAAGTCATATTGGCATGAGTGTGGAGTAGATGTATCGCTTATTGATATGGATGAAAGACAAGAAAGATCCTTTGGATTGCCTGAAAGGGTTATGTGTTAGGGCTTGGAGTGTGTTAATTTTTTTGTTTTTGTTAGATCCTAGTCTTTGTTCCAGGTTGACGTCAAGCATTGTTGTTGTTTTGTTTAAGGGGAGCGGTTTGTTTTGGTAATGTGATATGGAGATATTTGTCTTACTCCAAGAGTAGAAAGTTACGGAGGATGTTGAGGCTGGAGAAAATCACTAGGTTCAATTGCAACCAGAGTTCGCATCTGGTGATGCATTTTTGTAAATGTCAGGTTGCTCATTTCTAGTTTGATTTATGGGTGAGTTTAGTGGTTATTTTCTTAGTGTATTTGGTTTTCAGGGAGGGTGGTTGTGGAGTAAATGGTTGAAGAGAGTGGAATAGTGCATCAATTTATGTGAATAAATGTTTAGTAAATACTATGGTTGAAAACTTGTTTCTGCTGGCACCTTGTAATGGGGTGTTGGGTGTAGCAGCATATATATGCTGCATATGACACTTGGAGTATTGTGTGCCCTCTTAGCCCCAATGCTTGCAGAAGATCCAACTATATCTCTTTAACACATTTTCCATTCTTCTATCTTCACTTTCTTTACAGATATCTTCTTACAAACTTTCTGCAGGAGTTGCCATTGTTAGTTTTTGCTTTACCTTTAATTAAAATATGTGAGCTCTTTGATGCCTCTTGGTCAAAGGTGTATGTTTGATATGTTGTCTGACAGAGGCAGGAGAGGATTTTGCCTGCTACACAGCCTGGTATGCTATTTCATCATTTAATTGTGCTTAATTTCAGTCTCTTGTGTGTGTAAGCATTTGTTTTTGGTTTTGTGCTTTACTTTGTCTTTGCTGCCTGTTTTTGTGTTGTGAAGAGTGAGTGCTATGAATAATAAGATAATTGAATGCCTTTTGTACCTAGTTTCAAGTGTACCAAAAAGTATTAGGGTGATGTAAAATAATTACATCTTTTCAAAAAGGTAACAAAAATGCCAGTGAAGTTTAATTCACCTTTTTGCCACTAATTACGTAATTATTATCAATAACTACAGCCAAAATGGAAAACAAATTTTGGATTTGTGTTGCTGAGTGAGCCCTTGCATTGTCATTCTGGAGAATATCTTTTCTGTTTTACCAAAGCTGGCCACCGTCAATGTAATGTTTCATTTACAAGATCAAGTTGCTGGCAATAAATGTCTGTAGTAATGTTCTTTGATAGTTTATCATGACATATTCATTTTTTTTCTGCCAAATCTCTGGTGCTTTAATGATGATTTGATTCAACAGTTTCTTATAAAAGATGGTCATCCAATACAGTTTGTCTTCCAGAATGAGGCCCTATTAGAGAGGTTACAATCAGAGTTTTTTTTTTTTAACTCAGGCAGCATTTATGACCCTTCACTGCTTCATGATATACTCCACAAATCCATTTCATTCCCTCAGTAGCAGTGCTAACCATCAAAAATCATACATAATAGGCAATGATGAATATATTCCTCCTTAATTAATGTCTATATCTTCCATAGGAAGATAATGACCTTAAATAAGAATGACACACTGCCAGATAGAAGAGATGATGAAGTAGATCTGGACATTGTTTTCCACCTTTTAAGAATAGTCATTCCCTTCTTGGCCGTTTTATAATCCATAAGTCATGTAATTATTTTCCAAATGCACAAATATTTTTTTCAATTAAGCTGCGCTGATATAATTAGGATATGCATTTGCGATAGCAATTTCTCACCCCAGGCGTGCCTGATACAGAATCAATGGGGTGAGAGATTGCTATTGTAATCCGACACTAATATTAGTTCCTTATGAATTTGGTGGAAAGGGGATTTATTTTCTTTGTCCTATTGTTTTGTATGTTCTTTTTTATTATATATTGTTTTACCTCTATTGATACTTAAATTAATTGAGTATTTAATTAAAATTGCTTAGTCAAGTATGTTAATTTTTCTTGTTTTTGTTTGATAGGGGATGATACTTTCAATTCATTTGAAGAAATTTTGCAGTTAGCTGTGACTGAAAATGTTGATTTCATTCTACTGGGTGGAGATCTTTTTCATGAAAATAAACCCTCAAGAAAATCAATTCTTCGATGTATGGAACTCCTGAAAAAATATACGTATGGTGACAAGTATGTACTGTTGTATTTATAGGGATTTTATCAGTTATTCACATGCAGCAGTTCCTATAAAAAATATTGTATTGAAACACTTTTTTTTTAAATTTCATAATAAATCCTTTTCAATTTTATTACATTTTTTTAATTATTATTTCCTGTTATTTCAGGGAAGTTAATTTTAATTTTGTAAGTGACCCATCAGTAAACTTTCCTCATCTAAAACAACCAACAGTAAACTATCTTGATCCAAATTTAAATATATCAATTCCAGTGTTTTCCATCCATGGAAATCATGATGACCCATCAGGTAAGTGTAATGCATTAATATAATCATTAGGGTGAAATAATTTTTAATATACAAGACCCCTAATTTTTTCAACAAAGTAGTTTCCATTATTATTTATACTGCTTTCCCATTATTTAACTGAGCAGTGGATACCTCTTTAATAATTGATTCAATTTTGATGATATACAGGCTGCATTTTTATTTTGAGGTTATTTGTAGGAATGTAGAAAAAGAGAGAGCACATTAGAGAAAAGTTGTATTTATCAATTTCAGATCTATCTTTGTTATAGCAGACTTGAGAGATTGATTGATATTATGAGGATGTTGATTGATCTCTCTCTCAACAATGCCCCATATGTAATAGTCCAGTGGATTGAAGTTGGGTGAACTAGGCAGCAATGTTTCTGGGAGAACATGGTCATGGAAATTCATTTGCATCCAAGCTTGTTATTCTAGCCTTATGAGATTGTGCAGTCTTGGAAGATGTAAGGTCTTCTATTGCATACTCTATCCGGGGCCTCACAACCTTCTCCAAAATTGTATAGGCAGCACTGTGAAAATAAGTAAGGGGGCATAACATCTCCCTCACTGCTAATGACTCCCAAACCAAGAACCATCACAGTTGTTGGAATTTGTGTGCATTACAAGTGGAACTTTGCTTGGCACTCTGCATAACCTAGGCTTTACCTTTTGGTCCTGGTCAAAGTTTCTCTCATGAGAGAAAAATTAAAGCATTCCAGCTTCTTGATGTTTCAACATGGAGAGCAAGTGCTTTGCACAGATCAAATGATTCTCTTTTGTTTTACCTGATATGAACGGACCTCTCCGCATCACATATGACTTGTAACAGATATCTCCCTGCAAAACTCTTCTGGTGCATTCAAAAACCTTTGCAAAGGCTCTGGTCGACTTAGTTTTTTCTTGAAACTTTTCCTGTACTTTCTACACGAATTCTTGTGTTATGATTGTATTAGAACCCTTTGCATGCATTTTGTTGCTAATGTTGGATCCCTATCAGCAGCTTCCAGGTCTTTTCTAACTTTTACAACAAAGGATTGGGCAACTTTCAGAAAGGGAGCAATTTCTGTATCATTATGTTGAGCTTTTATGGCAAGGATTAACTGTGCCTTTTCATTTGCTTCAGTTTAAGGAAGAATTTCCTAATCTACTGAAATATTTTTTCTTTAAATCAAATATGCCACATGTAGGTGTGCAGTCACAAAGGAGGACATCCTTTTGGTTGACCAGTGAAAGGCATTTTTGTTCAAAATCTTCATTTAAATGTTGTAATTGTTGAACACATGAGTTCACACTTTGTAAACGTCCTTGAGACATTTCATGTATCAGCCCAACACCATGTTTGTAGCTTAAAAAATGCTTAGGTATTGCTAGCTTGAAAAAAAGCCTGTTATTGATAGCTTAATTCAAACCTAGGCATGGTAAACTTAAAAAAGGCATCTGGTTAAAAATGTTCTGGACATTGCTACAGTTATCTTTAAACAGTATGCAGAAAATTTTGAGCAAATTTTCACAACTCTACAAAAAGCATTTTTTATCAGTCTTGTAAAAACAAAATGAATTTGACAATCTTCATTTATTGTTGTGTTGCATGCATACCTTGCCTTACAATCAATATACTTTCATTATTCTCTTACAGAACTATTCATTCATCACTGCTTACCATAATACTAATCCAAAGAAGCTCACCATCACCTTAATAAATAAGTTTGCTTTAAGAGCATCCTGATAACTTTTGTATTGTTTGAGGATCCGCCTCATGTTTTAAGAGGCTCCTAGTAACTTGGGCTGTAGCTGGCATGCTTGCTAAGATATATTTTTCACTCTTCACTGTGGTCATTTATTCATTTATCATACTCATGCCAACAATTATACAGATGATGAATAGTCAAATGATTGCAAGCATACTTTATTCTGATGTTTCGCTAACAATCTTCTTAAAAAAACTGAAGAATTATTAGATTGGCAGACATATACGAGGGTCTGTCAATAAGTTTTGCGAATCGGTAGGGCAAAACAGAGGAAGGGGGATGGCTGTTTATTGGGGTGTTAGGACAAGTTATGACAAGTCAGGACCTGCAACCGCACGCTCCTGCCTCATCTATTTAAGAAGCAGTAGCTGATCGCAGATCGTCAGTCACAAATTTTTCAACACTGGAGAAGATTGAGCACCGTGCAGTGATAAAATTTTTGACCAAGGAAGGCAAGAATGCAAAAGAGATCCATGAACGCATGGTTGCAGTGTACACCGACACTGCCCCTTACTATGCAACCATTGCTCGCTGGAATAGGGAATTCCGCCATGGTCGTGAGTCCCTTAAAGATGACCCCCGTCCAGGACACCTGTCAGACGTGACCAACGAGGACAATGTGGCCCGTGTGGAGAGGATGATCCTTAAAAATCGACGAGTGAAAGTTGAAGAAATCGAGTGAGAACTTGGAATATCACATGGAAGTGTTATCAACATCATCCACGACAATTTGGCCAAGGTCTCTGCCCATTGGGTCCCTACCTCACGCCTCATGACCGACTTCAACGTCGTCAAAGTCCACAAGGCCAGAGTTGCACAAGCTGCCCTGCGCCAGTGTGGATTTGAGGAGCTCAACCATCCCCCCTACAGTCCAGTTCTGGCCCCTAGCAACTACTTTTTATTCCGCTAGTTCATGGCTGCACTGCGTGGACGCCGGTTTGGGGATGATGAAGATGTCCAGCTGGCTATCCAGGAGTGGATTGAACAGCAGTCGGGAGATTTCTGGTTGTCGGGAATTCAAAACCTCAAGGACAAGTGGCGCAAGTGCATTGAAGTCGAGGGTAGTTATATTGAAAAATAATAAAACACTTTTCTTCATAGCTCATTTCCTTATATCCGAATTGCAAAACTTATTGACCGCCCCTCGTATGTACATAATGAACTTAAATTTGACTTGTTCTTATTCCTGATTTGTCAGTTTGGGATGTTATAGTTAAGATTTGTTATTATTAATAGTGCTTGCCCCAGTTTTCTGTGAATAAAAGAGACAAGGGTTTTGGAAAGTCTTGGCTTCTAACCATTCATCTCTCCATCATCCACAGAACTTTTATATTGAGGCTGAAATGCTCCTTTTACATTGGTTTTTAACTTCTCCAGTCACTCTTTTCCACTCATCATGGTTCATTCATTCACCTATCATACTAATTGTACTATTTCTTTTCAACTATATAAAATACATCATCCTTAAATTTTATCTAGGAAGGTCATCAAGACAACATGGTTTGTTTTAAAAGGATCCTGGTAACCCTTGTACTGTAGCTTCCATGCTTCTAAAGATCCTTTTTCATCTTTTCCACTCTTCACTGAGGACTTTCATTTATCATACTCATCATACTGTCCCACTTCACTATTTCATTCATTGCAAGGCACTTTATAGCAATCATTTATATATTTTCTATTTTACAGGTCTAGGTCAGCATTCACCATTGGAAATGCTTTCAACTACAGGATTAATCAATTACTTTGGGAGAGCAGACAACTTGAATGAAATAAACATCTATCCACTGTTATTAGAAAAGGGACAAACTAAGCTGGCTTTATATGGCCTTTCATCAGTAAAGGATGAAAGACTCCACAGACTATTTCGGGAAAACAAGGTCAGTCATGCTATATTTTGATTATACTCTAAAGCTGGCCCAAAGCTTGCTCTCTGTTTCATTTTTTTCCTTATGTTTATCTGAATTAGGGTTGCACTGATTAATCAGTTAGTAATCATCTATTTTACTGATCATCATTTATCTTAGTCATGGAATAAATTTAAATACTTTTTTTTAGTTTTCCCTTAATTTTTCGGCCAAAATGCCTTGTAATGATAATAATAGGCTGAGTATTATTAAGTTATTATAGGAAATGATATTGTAATTTTCTAAATGGCCAAATCAAATTTAGCAAAATAAAACTCAGAAGAAATCAAAAACTATTCCTCATTTAATAAATCTAATCAAATTTCTTAATATAAGAACATAATTTTCCATTTGCAGAGCGGCTTATTTTTTGCAGGTTCATATATAATCATTTACGCCTGTACTAAGTACCTTTTGCTTTTCACAAAAGCGCTTAGTCTGAAGACCCTGTAGGGAGGTACACTTGGTACCAGGAGGAGTTGCATATCCTACCAGCTTTAATGCAAATTGGGGAAGCCATGTGTCTGGGTTGAATTGAACACTCTGATGGGCCTTGGGGAAGTTATTTGTGTGCTTCCTCCTTACTTCCTCAGTGCTACTTTATTTTTTCCACACTCTATGACTACCTCTTCAACCTTTTCTCTACCTGCTCTTGGTACCTGTAGAAGCTTTTCTCTCTGAACGGAGTGCAAATTAGGGAATCCCCATCACTGGGTTAAATTAAACTCTCTGATGGGACCTAGGGAAGTTGTTGGTGTACTTTCTCTTTACTCTTCAGTGCTACTTTCTTTTTTATGATAATCCCTTCAACTCTGCCTAGGTTTAAGCAGACCTTTAGATCTTTGCTGTCCTGTTGATGATTAGTATCCCTAGTAAGGAAATCCACCCTGTCACCCTGCCTCCCTGGCTGCTCAGTTGGGAGCTGCATCCCTTGAGGATTAACTGGTTCATTGGAAAAATTATTGTCAGTGTACATTGATGCACAGGTGCGAACACCAATCTTTAAAGCAGCCAGGTTGTAGACCTGAAAAATTCCAAAATTGTGAGATGGGATAGGCAGGAGCGGTTGGATGTGGGATATAACCCACCAACCTTTATTCTTACCTTTGGTCACAAGTGTCCTAAAATTTTGTGTGGTGGCTAGCTTCCAAACTCAAGAACAATTTAGGACTACCAATTGGGGGGGGCTCCCCATCTTTATGTAGAAAAGGGGCAGCTCCACATCTGATAGAGGTGGCCCCCTTCTATGCTCTCTCAGAGGGCCCTCAAAAATTCTCCTAGCAGTGAGGGTGTTTTCCTTTCTTCAATAGCTAAGGGTTCGGGGTTTCCCATTTACCCCCTTGTGAAGAGTTGTCTTTGAGTGACTTGTAGCAGTGGGCCTCCCTTTGATTTTTCAAGGGCCCACCAAGAACACAGAAAGGCAGGATGCACCACCTTGGTTCCCACTCATCCCATTGTGGTCAGGCAAACCACCATAAGCCCCTTAGAGATTAGAGGAATAAGAGGCAGCAGTGTCCCCTAATCCTTGCAGACACACATCGCACTGAGGTTTGTCACTTTGATGGAAGCTGATGTGCCAGCTCCACCCTTTTTTCCAATAGATGGGCATGCCAGCTCCAGCGATGTTTGGGATGGGTCACAGGCCCTATTCATCCCTGGTCAGGATACCTGACATGTTAGGTAGAGAAGATCTGCCCCAGATGGTAGGGTCTTCCTTGGAAGCGAACCTAGGCTCAGTGCTAGACACTGAACCTGAGTCTGCCCTTTTGCAATGTATTCCTGAGGAGAAACAGGTCCCCCAAGGATTCATAAGAGAGGAGGGACTCCTCTTCTGCTGGTGCCCCCTTGCCAGCCAAAATCTCCATTTCAGAGAAGAATCAAGCTGAGGCTGCTCCATCAAGCCTTGGAGCCCCTTCCAGGGGTGGAGAGAAGCTGGTTCACTCCCCACTCTCTCTTAAAAGGAAAAGGAAAGGGATGAAGAGCAAGAACTAGGGGCTCCTTCCCCTCTGAGGCCCCTTGGACAGAGAGACCCAGCAAAAGACCAAAAAGACTAACATTGCTAGTGGTGAGCAGAGCCTCGATTATGTCAGGAGCCTCCATTGAGAGTCTACCTATTGCTTATGAGCCCACTGGCTTCATTTGCTTTCTAGTTGATAGACTCATTGATGACAGCATGTTGGTCAAAGGCCACATGTTCCATCAGAGTATATCATTAGCTAAATTAACTGGTAAATAACAGAAGGTGACCCATTTCTTGGACAAGAACCTTCTGACAATGTAGCAGAACCTTCCAAAGTGGCCATTATTAGTGCCCTTCTTGTACTCAATGTCTCACGAGTGAAGGCTGTGGCAGCGGGTTTACGACATCCTCACCAATTCTTCCCGCCACCCCAACAAGGTCCGCTCGGTGGTTCAAGGAGAGTGTATTGAGGAGAGAGAGTATTTTCTAAATTTATTAAAAACCAATAAATATTCCAAGCTAAACTAAAATCACAACCCCAAAACCTTTAAAATAAATATATCTTATAACCTACAAAAAATGACTATATTTATCTACACACTATAGGTGGCCCTACAATTTTATTAGCCAACACCCGCAATCGCAAAAAGAAATGTCTAGGGCTTCACAAACAGATTGGCCAACACAAAGATGCAAGTCTGTCCAACTTTTATCAGATCCGGGAGCGCTATTACTGGTATAAAGGGGGGGGGGCAGGCCTGCTTTCTGAGGGAAGGGGGGGTTCCTTATGGTATTCTTTCCTGTCGGTTTGGCAGTCCAGCTCCAGCCAATGTGAAATGATCCGCACTCAAGGACGGGGATGCAGTGGTTCTGGTCAATACGGAAAGTGGGAGGGCTCTGGCTCCAAGCGATGCGTAGGTGACATGGAGGCAGTCTCGAGACTCGCGCTTTGAAAACTGTCCCCTTACTGCCACACAAGGGTCAAGATTGGCTGCTGCCACCTCACCAATTCAGAACACACTGGACAAGCCGGCACCAAGAAGCTGGAAAGGAGAAGGCATTTTCAATCGCCCAATCGCTGTCACACTGAAAACATTCTTATACTGCCATTCATACACACCCACCCATTCACACTAAAACTCACCTGAATAACTATTCTGCTTCCTTCTAAATTGTAACCGAACACGTGCACTTTGTTACTTAATAACTGTCAAATTATGTCTCTTTCACTATTAAACTTCTCAATCTTGCCTGTAGGGGGGGGGCAGGGGGGAATGGGGGCCACGATAGAAGTCTATTGAGGCCCCCACCCAGAGCGACAACAACGACGCAGCTGCAACACACACACCCTGAAAAGAGAATAATAATGTCTTTTGTAATGCGCTCTTCAAGGCCTGAGGCCTTCCCAGAGCGCACGTTGTGCTGAGATGAGAATGCAAATTTAATGGAAATTCAAGAGGGGGAGAAGGCAATTCTGAAAAGATGCGTTTTCAGGAGACGCTTAAATGTGGTAAGAGAGGGAGAAGACCTGATTTCAGCAGGAAGAGCATTCTACAACTTAGGGGTGCAGATTGAGAAGGAGCAGTCCCCCATTGAGCAGAGGGATGAACGAGGAATATTCAAAAAAGGTGCATGCGATGACTGAAGGGCCCGAGGGACATGGCGTGGCGAGAGGGCAGAAGAGAGGTAAGACGGGGCCTTGTTGTTTAGGGCCTTAAATGTGAAGAGAAGTATCTTGAAGTGAGTACGGGATCTGACAGGGAGCCAGTGCAGTTCATGCAGCAAGGGTTTCGAGGGAAAGAAGCGAGGGTGACGGAGGAGAAGCCGGGCAGCATAGTTCTGTACAAGTTGAAGGGGGCGGAGAGAGGAGGATGGCAGATTCACAAGCAGAGAGTTACAGTAGTCAAGGCGTGAGGTGATGAAGGCATGAACAGCAGTCTCAAGACTTTGGCGATCAAAGTGAGAGCGAATGCGAGAGAAGTTATGAAGGAAACATAGAGAGGATTTGCTGACATTGTGGATATGAGGCTTAAAGGAGAAATGCTCATAAAAAACAACACTCAGATTCCTAATGCAGTCAGAAAAAATGATAGTATTACCGCCCAGAGTAAGCGAGGGAAAGAGAGATTTAGATTTTTTGACAAGAGCAGGGGTGACGACGAGGAAGACCTCAGTTTTGGAGTGATTAAGTCTGAGGAAGTTGGTAGAGAGCCAGTCAGAAATGGAGGAGTAGGCAGCCAGGAGGTCAGTGATAGAGTAGGCAAGAGACGTGGGGGATGAGGAAACAAAAATTTGAGTGTCATCGGTATAGAGGTGGAAGGATAGACTGAGATTACGGAGAAGGGAACTAAGAGGGAGAAGGTAGATACGAAATAGTAGAGGAACAAGGACAGAGCCTTGTGGCACTCCAAAGCGAATGTGGGTAGAGTCGGATGAAACGCCGTCAATCACAACGGATTGGGTACGAGACGAGAGGTAAGAGCGGAACCAGTCAAGCACGGTGCCTGATATGCCGAGGAAAAAGTGGAGACGATCAAGTAGGAGGTTATGGTCAATAGTATCGAAGGCAGAGGAGAGGTTGAGTAGAATGAGGATGGAGGCACAACCCCTGTCCGCAGCTCTTCGTAAGCAATCGGACACATTGAGAAGGGCAGTTTCTGTGGAGTGACCTGATTTGAAACCAGATTGATAGGTTTCATCAATGTTACAGGCCACCATGTATGTGACTGTTGATGCGTGAAGCAACCACTCTCTCCAGAACCTTAGAGAGGAAAGGAAGTTGCGAAATTGGGCGATAATTGGAGGGGTCAGTGGGGTTCAGTTGAGGCTTTTTAAGAATCAGACGGATGTGGGCATGTTTGAAGGAAGAGGGAACAAGACCAGTTGCAAGTGAAGTGTTGGAACAGGTGAAGAAGCGTTGGGAGGATAGCAGGCAGAATTTTACATACCAGTTTAGGTGGAAAAATGTCCTTTGGGGATCCCGATTTCTTAGAGCGCAAGAGCAGGGCTGTAAGCTCCAACTTGGTTACAGTGGGGAAAATGATATGCGGCTGAGGCGGGAAGTCAGGAAGAAAGGCAGGAGCTGGGACAGAAGGCTGAGGGAGGGAGGCACGGAGGTTAGTGACCTTATCTGCAAAGAAATTTGAGAGAGTAGCAGGGCTAATGGGAGGGGAGACCTGGGCTGGGGAAGTAAGACGGGAGAGCAGGCGGAAGACGGCACAGGGATCATTCCTACTATCAGTAAGCAGATTACGTGAGCAAGCTTCATGAGCAGATTTTAATTTGGCCATGTAGGAATCTGTTGCAAGTCAGAACGCCAGCGAGAGAGGGGTCGTGTCTTGCCCACGGGTGCGAGCCTTTCTAAGAACTCTTTCATGGGCACGCATGGACTGCCTAGCACGGGGGAGTTCCATAGAGTACCAAGGGGCACGGTGACAACGGGAGTTCGAAGGGGTGACAAGGGGAGAGTGGGCATCAAGACGAGTGAGAAGGGGTTGCTCCAAAGAAGAGAGAATCTGGTCAGGAGAGGCAGAAGCATCAATAGGAGGAAGTTTGGAGGCCACATCATTAGATAGGGAGGGAATATCAATGGAGGCTAGTCGACGGAAAGGCTTAGGATTATGAGGAAGTTACTAAATTCATCAAGAAAAAGCTCGAGGGAGGAGCTGGGGGGGTGGTAGAGGACTAAGATAGTTAGAGAGGGGGTGGAATCAGAGACATTGATGAGCACCTCAAAAGAAAGAAGAGGGGGAGAGGGCAGATTATTCAGAGGGAAGGAGGCACTGTGAATGAGAGCAAACACCACCACCACGAGAGTTACGGGAGGTATGGGAGTGGATGTAACCATCAGTGGTAGCGAGATTTAAACAACAAGCAGAAGGGGCAAGCAAAGTTTCTGTGAGTCCAAGGAGAGTGACTTGAGTGTTAACGAGCAGGTCATGAATATAGTCAGCCTTCTTCAAGAGGCTTCTGACATTGAGGAGAGACACTGAGAGAACGGGTAAAGGGGGAGGTGAAGAAGAATCAGGGCTAAGGGGGGGGGGTGATTCCAGTAAAAAAGTTTTCTAAGAGCAGGAGCTAAATGGAAACCACGTTTAGTCTGGCGGCGGGAACGAGAAATTCCCAATGCATTAATGTGAGTAAGGGTGTTTTGAGAAACACTGGTAGCAGTTCCATTGAAGGCAAGAATCGTTAACCTATCAATCATAACACAAATTAGTTAACTATATAAGTAGAGTGGCTAAGTGACACAATAATGGGAGAAAAGCAAATTAACTATATAAGTAGAGTGGCTTAAGCGACACAATAACGGGATAAACAACAATCGAGACAAAATAAAGAGTAATCGAATAGTGTGAACAAATAAAATTACGATAGAAACCGGGGAGGAGAGGCGGACAACAATAGACTACTACAAGGTGACACTGTTGTACTCTACCATGAATTTAGTGAGAGGTGTGGTTTATGTGAGGCAACTCATGGACTACTCCTTAGAAGACATCACTCAAGAACTGGCTGAGCAAGGAGTGGTCATATATGAATGTGTGTTGAGAAAACCAAGGGGTGGACTCAAGATCCACCCCCACATTTCATCACTATGGCTACCAGTATTGTTCTTTGTGGTGATGGGTTTTGGTTAAAGCCTTCTAGTATGTGAGTAGTAGTGTTGTGGTGTTTTTATAGAAATTATGTTGTGAGGTGTCTAATGGGATTAGTGTTGAGATTCATTTTGTTTTTCTCTAATTTTCTGGATAGTGTTGAGAGAAAATGTTAACAGTATACTGAACCATCATCATACGGATGTATGATGATGGTTCAGTGTACTGTTAACATTTTTTCAGTTGGTAGGGAGATTATGTAGCCATGGGTAGTTGGAGATGTTTTTTAGGGCTTGTTTAGCTATAGTGCCAAGGTCTTTTAGGTGATGGTTGGATATTTGGTCTGGGCTTCTGGCTGCTGTTTTTCAGTCGCTAGATGATGGTTGGTGTGTCTGAGGATGGGAAAGGGGTGTGTCTGGGCAGATTTTCTTTGTGTTCTTTATTGCCATTGTGTTTGTTTGGATGTTTGGTTTGTAGCTGATCTTGTAGTAATGTCTAATGGGTGTGTTACATGTTTTGGTGAGAGATTTTTTTTTGTGTTAACTTTCTCTGTGGGTGGGTATTTAGGTTATGGTTATTGTGCCTTTTTTTTATTGTTATCAGAAGTTGAGTTATGTTGGTTTGGGAGTTGATATTTTCAATATAATTTTTCCATTTGTTTGACTTTTGTGTCAGAAAGTGATGTCTAGTGGTGAAGTTAGCTTTTGGTTGTGTTGGTAATGGTCGCGAGTGAGGATATTTCTCTAGTTTACTATGCTGAATGTATATAGTTGTATTGTGAGTAGTTCACCTCTGGCATCATTTTGTTGGGATATAAGCTAGGTTGTGTGCACATTGAATGAAGTCACTACCTAATATTAGTAATATTAGGTTGGGTATGTCTGCAATGGCATCTAACTATGGTTGGTAATTGATTGGGGTTTGATTGTATGCTTGTGGTGGTATGTATAGATTTAGGATGTGTGTGTTCTATAGTTTGGTTTCTATGGGTATTGTTTTTGAGGCATTGTCTGATTGGAAGTATTTATGAGTGGAAATTCTATGAATTAATGTTATGAGGGCACAGGCATAGTGTTGAGTCTAGTTTGCAACAGTGAAGATTGAGGTTTGGGTGGCTAGAGCGAGCAGAATTTCCTGGATGAGTGTGATGTGGATTATATTTGCATAGAAATTATTTTTCTTATTTCTCATTTGTGATGCGGTTCATATTGATCTCTACTATATTAAGCATGTTTGTTGTTATGTGGAGATGTTGATGGAGGACAGTATATCCATTCCCAGTTTTGTGTACTCTGAGGTGTTGTTCAGTGATGTGCATTATAAGTTGGACCAATATCGTGCATCTGTTGCATTGTAGTGAGGTGTGTCCACATGTGATGGGTCTGTTGTACTGCAAGGATGTGTGTGGATGTGCGTTTGTTTCAATGTCCCCAGCTAGACTTAGTCTCAGGTTGGCTACTAGGTTGCAAACATGAGTTAGTGAGAAAAAAATTAAGAAAGTGAGTGGAGGGAGAGAGGTTAGCATCTTTGAGACCAGTGGGTCTGGATATGCTGGAGTAGTTGACCCATCATGGATCTGAACCTCCTATTGGAAGTGGGGGATAGGAGTTGGAGCTCATTGCAGGTTGTCTTGTGATTCCACCAGCACCTGAGTTACTTCGAACAACTTGTCAGTCCCACATTGTGCATGTGAGTTCCTTGGGATCAATTATGCCTGAATTTTGAATTTGCAAGGATAATTGTGCATGTTTGTAGTCTATAGATCCTGTAATGATAGATGTGAGGCTGAGAAAGATAGGTTATGGAATACCTTGGAAAGAGTGGTAGATGGAATTTTGAATGGGTATTGGTTGATAGTTTTAGGAGATATGGATATGTGACAGGATGAGAGATGAGATAGCCTTGCAGGAGTGTATCCTCTGTAAACTTACACCTGGTAGCTGGAGAGATATCACATTCTCCCTACCCCCAATGCCTGTAGTTACATACCCTGTCATGCCCTATCAGGCCCATACCCCACAGATGTGTACCCTCCCTGCTCCACTGTTGATAGGACCTGAGGCTTCATAGCTTTGACTAATTTCGCTGTCTACCTTCAGTACTTTTCTTACAGATCTCTCCTTACCAACTTTCACACTTGAAAGGGGTTGGATGGTGTAGTGGGGCTAACACCACTCCTGTACCTGAAACCTGGATTACAGTCATGCCATCCCAGTCCCAGTGCTGGGGTATGATAATACTAGATGATACCCACGCTACTTAGTTGACCTACTATCCTTATTCCTTATTAGATACCCTAGTGTACAACTCCCATCTTTTTCTTTTACTACCCAGAGAAGTTCTGGTAGGTTGGTGCACTTCTGGCCTCATATTTCAACCGAGCCGAGTGTCAGGCTATACCGGGAAGTCCTTACCGACTGACAGGGCCAAAAGTCTGATAGTTGGTATGAGGTATTAAGTAGGTAATATACTAGATTGCTGACTCAATTCACTGCTTCCAGTGTCTCTATGAGGTAGTTATGCTGGCCCCATCCTTCATAGGTTGAAGTGCAAGGACACTCACTGAGTATGATGAATCAGGTTGTCAAGGACCATCCTAGCTCACAATCAAGGCCTATCATGTGTAAATTATCATATTCTGGTTATTTCTGATCTTATGGGGATCTTTTCTTATACCTCCTGAGTCATTAAGAGGCCAAAGTATCTTCCATGCATCTTTTACTATAGCTCTAACAAAAGAGAATAGAGCAAAGAGCTTGAAAAATAAAGAAGAGGTGCCTCTTACAGTCAGCACCATAATAAAAGGTAAAATGGTTATTGGGTGCTTACTGAGGGATTAATACTTGGTAGGGTGTCCTTTCTGCTTGATACATTCCTGGCGAGAATTAGAGACTGACACTGTGAAGTTCTGGAGCAAGGACACCTCAAAACTGCTCCATAACTACTGAAGGTAATGAATGAGTTTAGGCACAGAAGTGGTGTCGCAGCCCTGTAGACATCTCTTTATGATGGAGCAGAGGTTCTCAATGAGGTTCAAATTCAGGCCATTTCCCAGCCAGTCCTCTCTTTAGTCTAACCCACAGATATCGAGCCACTCAATGAGATTAGCTGTGTTCACAGGTGCATTGGCTTGAATAAACATCTCACTTTGGCAAGCATCAAAACAATCCTCCAGATGTTCGCAGTAATGTTCTGCCAGACTACAAGTTTGCTGATACTGTGATACCTGAAAGCACCCCAGACCTTAACACTATCATGGTGTTTCACAGTGGCATGAGTGTACCAAGAGTCAAGAGGATCTGACTAAGGATTCACCCTGACCTTGCCCCCTTGGTTTCCAGTAACAGTAAATGTGGCCTCATCACTCCACAATGCCTGCTATTTCACTGGGTTCCCAAGGTAAGTATTTCTTAGCAAATGCAACCCGCTTTTTCGTATGAGGGAAAGTTACAAGCTTTCCGGAGGTATGTGTAGTGGTCAAAATGGATATCATATGGAGCTGTCACTGGATGATCCTAACTGCGGTTTTGTTTGCCTTAAACAATAATGCTATGGCTACAACCTGGTCAGATTTCAAGTCCTTACCTCCAACCATACCCACAACACAACACAAAACATGATAGCTGGTCATGTAAACAAAGCACCATGCCACGCACACACCAAAAATACCTCTAACTAAGAACACCAGAAGCAAACTGAAGCTCATCTGGTTAGCTACGCTGTCTCCTCATACCCCGCCCCCACCTGACTCATGCACCAAGTAATATGGCATTATACTTGGGTACCTTTTGAGGCAGTATGTAAAAAAAAATGTTATAATAAATGGCAGGATGTTTTTGTGTCATTTACTATTATGCTGACTGTAGGTGCTAGAAGTGGAGGTAACCTGAGGTACCCCTTTGTCGGGTTTAGGGCCAGGAAACAATTTTGAGAGCTTCATATGGCTCTGCCCAGAATACCACCTCTGAACATTTTTTGCAATGCCTCTGCTCCCAAAGCTTTTACAGCACTGGAAGTATTCCATTCTTTTTTCTTGGATCACATTTTGTGTCATGTACCTGTAGTAGTGTACATGGTTGGCTTTAAATCCAAACAGTGGGTAGGCTTCCATGCCTTCTCGCTCCTGTTTGATGCCAGTGGGTGCTGCATCAGTCTGCAGGGTTGTGGTGGTTGCACTACAGAACTTGGTATATGAGATCACACAGTGTGCTAGTATCAGAGACAAAATTATTATACAGCAACTCGAGAGTGTGCAGAGAGCCCTTGAGGTACTGTCATCTCTACATTCCCTGGTTTATTGTATCTGTGATATGTAGCTGCGAGCCAGGGGGATGTTGAGATGGTCTTGCGCTGGTTTCCTCTACATGTAGGGATTGTAGGAAATGAGGGCCCCAAACATTCTGCATAAACTGGATGATTACTACTCTGATTCCATGAGAGAAATGAGGTCAGCCTTCCACCTGCATGACAAAAAGGTTGGAAGATGGCCAACAGGAATTTAAAGTTGCGGGCCATTGCACCAGGATTTTCCTGTCAACCTAAAAGAGATGAGATAACTAACTTTCAATGCACCTAGAAAGAAGGAAATTGTAAAGAGAGTGGTACTCTCCTGTGTTGAAAAAACTGTCAGAAACACACACACAGCACAAGGATGGGCATAAAAACTTAGATTGGGCAAAGAAGACAGAATATAAGAGTATGTTTGATTTGTTCTTATTAAGAAAGAATATGGTAAAGGATGTATTTGATGTGAAAGCTGTAATAGGTATTGGCATCGGACTATCCAACCATTTGATTGTATTCTATAAGGTTAAATTGTTTGGTGCATAGATAATAAGGTAAAGTTGAAGATAAGCTGCTCGGCTGCCTGATTTATATTTATAATTTGTATGTCCGTTTGGTTACTGGAAGCCGGGCTATGAGTTACTATATGGGGTGGGTGGCTCCACCCACATACCCCCCCCACCCTTGCTCTCCCTCAGGAACAAGTAGTATGTGATTGTGCTTTTGGCCTTTGTTCCAAAATCTTTCATTGTACTGCTTGTTCCTGAGGGTGAGTGGAATGAGAAGGGGCGTGGAGCCCCCTCATATAGTAACTCATAGCCTACTCGAAACTGGCTTCCAGTAACCAAACACATATATGAAAAACCAAATGTATACAAATCATCTATAAATATAAATTAGCAGCCAAGCAGCTTATCTTCAACTTTACCAATAATAAGACATAATAAAGGTGAAAGGCAAGAGAGTTACATAGATACACAGATCACACGGGCCTTATGGCCCAGACTAAGGTGATCGGGCCTTAAATCTACTGCCACTTACACATAGAATAGTAGAAGTAAAGGATAGAAAAGTTTTAGGCTCTCCCCACCCTCCACTCCCTCCGGCAAAAGCCGTACATGAAATAATTTGGCAAAAGTACCTTGCAGGTGTAAGAAGACAGTACCTGAAGGAAATTTGCATTGAATAGTAATTAAATGAAATGAATATGAAAACCACATACATACACCTGAAAGAGTTATATTTTTGTAATATTATTTTATTTTGTAGCTTATGCTAAACAATTCCAATATTTGTTAAGTGTTTGTCTAATCTCATTTTAAATGAGTCTATAGTTCTGCTGTCCACTACCTCGTTTGGCAAATTATTCCAATCATTAATAATCAAGTAAGTGAAGAAGTTTTTTATTACATCCATAGTGGCTCTTTTACCCTGAAGTTTTGAATCATGTCCACTGGTGGGACACTCCCCTGTCAGTGTGAACAAGTTATTGGCATTAACGTTGTTAAATCCTTTAAGTATTTTGAAGCACTCTATAAGCTGCCCCCTTAGTTTTCGTTTTCTGACAGAAAATAGATTGAGTTTTTTTAACCTCTCGTGGTAAGGTTTGTTACATACTGACGGGATAAGTTTTGTCACTCTGTGTTGTACAGCTTCTAATTTATCTATGTCTTTTATTAAGTAAGGGGCCCAGAACTGCACAGCGTATTCGAGATGGGGCCTTACAATACTTTCATATAGTGGCATAATTATCTCCTCGCTTTTATAAGTAAAGTTTCTTTTTATAAATCCTAGTGCTGTGTTAGCTTTGTTTACAGCAGCTGCGCATTGGTTTGATGTTTTTAAGTTTTCTGTAATTATTACTCCTAAATCTTTAACCTGCGGGGTTGTGTTTATTAAGCCGCCTTGCATTGTATAGTTGTATTTTTTGTTTTTTGTTCCGCACTGAAGGATTTGGCATTTGTCGATATTAAATGGCATTTGCCATTTCTCAGACCATTCGGTAATTTTATTTATATCAGCTTGCAGGCTAGCCCTGTCCTCTTCGCATAATACTGAGTTACCTATTTTTGTGTCATCTGCAAATTTAGATATGATATTATTTATTCCAACGTCTATGTCATTGATGTAATAGTAAATAAAATAGGCCCCAGGACTGATCCCTAGGGAACACCGCTGGTAACAGATACCCAGTCCGATTCCACGCCTTTTATTATCACTCTCTGCTTCCTGTTTTTTAACCAGCTACTAATCCATCCGTATATATTACCGTTAATTCCTAGCGTACGCACTTTGTTCATGAGTTTCTGATGGGGAATTTTGTCAAATGCCTTTTTGAAATCTAGGTAAATTATATCTAATGATTTAGTATCGTTATATAGGTTGAAAAGGTTATGGTAAAAGTCAATTAGGTTTGTTAAGCACGATCTCTTAGACCTAAAACCATGCTGGCTATCTCGTATAAGGTTATTGTTTTTGAGGAACTCTACTAGCTTGTCTCTAATGATCGTTTCGAGCAACTTTCCAACTATTGAGGTTAAGCTAATGGGTCTGTAATTACTGGCCTTGTTTTTACATCCCTTCTTAAAGATAGGTGTGATGTTAGCTTCCCTCCAATCATCAGGGACGACCCCATGCTCGAGAGATTTGTTAAAAATGAGAGCAAGTGACTCTGCTAACTCATTATGGACATGTTTAAGATTTTCGGGTAAAATTTATCAGGACCAGGAGTCTTGTACAAGTTCATTTTCTTTAATTTATCAATTACTAGTTGCGGATTTACTTCCAGGCTCCTTAGTGATGGGTGTCTGCCCTGTACATCCTTGTTGTTATCGTTATTAGTATATCCTAAGGTGAAGACTGAACTAAAAAACTCGTTTAAGATATTAGCCATACCCATATCATCTGAAATAATTTCACCCAACTGGTTTTTCAAGGGGCCAATCCCGCTTCTCATTTGCCTATTTCTATTGATATAAATATAGAAGTGTTTGGGATTAGTGGTGCTTGCTTTCGCTATCTTGATTTCGTATTGATGTTTCGTTGATCTTATGAGTGTTTTAACCTTTCTTCTGCTAGTGTTATATTGTTGGTTAACTTGATAGGTTCTATTGTGTTTTAATAATGTGTGGAGACGGTTTCTATCTCTAATTGCTCGTTTGATGTCATTATTAAACCACGGCGGCTTGCCTCTATTCGCGTTACTATTCCTTGTCTTAAGAGGAACATGGTTTTCTTGGGCTATAGAAAATAGGTTATTGAGTAAGAAAGATGGAAGATTGTGTAAGAATGCTTGAGTAGGTAACAGGAAGTAGGTGTAAACATGGGTGGGGATATGGCAAATGTGAATAGTGGGTAGGGTAATGATCCTGAATTGAACCAAATTTATTCTGGAAGGAAGTGAGGTTATAAACCAAAAGACCTTTTCATTTCATTTGTGGCTCCTGGGTTCTTTTTAGTCAAACTTTGCAGCCTTTATGAAGGATGCCACAATATATGTTTTTTTCCTGAGGTCTTCTAGAGAGGTTATATTACAATATGCTCCTTTGCTATGGGGCTAAGAAAGGCCATTGTAGGATGAGAAGGGCAGTGTTTTCAGGCTGCAGTAGGGATAATCATAGGTGAGGTGTCAGTTTGTTCTTTTTTGTATTTGTATAGGGAGGGTTCGTGTTCTGATTAGATAGGACAGAGAAACTGGACATTCCAAAAAGGGATTCAGAGGTGGGGGTGGTTGTCAGGTGGGTCGCCTTTTAGTAGGTCATTTTGCAGCTGGTTTTGAAATACTATGTAAGTGAACGGAGGGTGGAGAGATATGCATTTTATTCTGGTTTAGTGTGGTTGAAGGGAGGTTTGCTAATAATTGGCTGTAGTTGTTGGTTTTTGGCGCGGAGGGTTGCTTTTGAGGTTGGGGATAGGAATGGAAATGGTGTTAAGAGCGGTGCAGCTTGCTAAAAATTTGTGGCCTATCATGTTTAGGTCATTGATCTGTGATGGGGAGAATTTTAGTTTCAGCATGGACATAGTGAAAGGGTGGTTTTAATGCAGGCAGTTGCAATGCGGAAGCCACTGTTTGTATCTTATGTAGTTTTGTGCTAGATATGGATGGTACTCAGGTTGGGGATGCATTATTTAGGGGTGTGTAAATAAGCTCTAATAGGTTAATTTTTTCTTTGTGTTGCCTAAATTTGTTATTTTTGTGTTCTGGGGGCATTGAGTTTGGACATGGCTTTCAAGATATTGTCTTTTGAAGTAAGTGAAGGTCATTTGTGATTCTAGATTGATGCCTAGTAATGTGTTGTTATGTATGGTTGAGTCATGGAGGTTGGCTGTGAAGCAAGATGTGATAGTTTGATTATTTTTGGTTATAAGTAAATGGTGTGACTGTTTGTCAGGTTTGTAGGTATGTGCTTAGGTTTCTAGAGGCTGTGCAAAGATAGATTGGGATGCGATGGATAGGTCATCTGAATAGATGTTTAGGCAACAAAAAATTGAAGAAGATGGGGAAGAGGATTGCACTTTCAAGGACCCCATTGTGTTAATTCCTTTTAGATTGGGCCATGTATTGGAGGACTTGGCCATTTCTTTTGGAGAGGAGGTTTACTATCCATTTCTTCTCATTGGTGTGGTAGTTTGTGTCTAGTATTTTTTTGTATGGGGATGTGGCAGGTGACAGTATCAAAGGCTTTGTAGATGTCTATTGCAGACATGACTGGGTATTGTGGTGGTCAGTTTTACTTAAAGCCTTGTAAGATGAATGTTGTTAGAGTAGTCAGTAGTGTGGTTGTGTAGTATTAATTCTGTTGAGGATTACTTTTTTTCAGTGTTTTGGAGATGGTTGAAGAGTCATGAGCAGTGGCAACTAATAGCTAAAATTAGTGGTGGTGCTGTATCAGAATTTTTTTAGCATTGTTTAAATATTGTGTAAAAGAAAATAGACATATAAAAAGAAAATTTATAGATAAACTTGATAAAATTCTAAACAGATTAAAATCAAACATTTTTTACTTACTAATGGCCTAAATTGTTACAGTTCAAGCTTTATCCATTTATTTAAAAATGAAATGCATTCATGTTTTAATTTGTGCCAAAAGATTAATTATTTTTTTCTTGATCTCTGGATGACTACTGAGGAATTTTTTCTCCATTGAAACTACTGCAAGTGCATTTAGTCTTTCAAAATTCATAGTGCCTCTTAGAAAAGTTTTTATTCTTTTCAGTATTGAAAAACGGCATTCTTTCCCTGATGTAGTCATGGGAATTGTCAAAAGGATTTTTATCAGTTTCATAATTTCACTAAAACAACATCTAGATTATTTTCCAAGATAAATTTCAGCAAGCAGCCCAATTAATTAATTAATAAAAGAACTGAAAAAAAAAATTGAATTCTACATTTTATCATGTTCAAGAATATAAACACATTTTTAAGCACAACATACGCAGAGTAAAAGGAAACACTACCTTCCACCAGCACACCACGGTAGGCACTGTGTGAGCCACAATGCTCTCTCTCCCTAGCGTGCAGCTTCCTATCTCGGACATGTGAGCATGCACACAGCAGCCAAACACCACATCGCTGGAACTGTGAAGCGCACAGTTCTATACAAGGATTTTTATATTTTTTTCATAAGCTAGGGGATGGCTACTGACATTAAGCTTAAGGATTATATAATGTACAAGTATAAAAAAAAAGAATTAAAGAAAAAAAAAGGACTCATTATATTCAATGTTATCAATAATATCAAGTGGAAATAAGAGTGTTGCAGTTCTAAATTGCTTATACACGAACCACCACTGGTCATGAGATATGTCTCTAGGAGGTGCGAAGGTTTGGTTTGAAGATGTGGGTGTTGCATGCTTGTTTCCAGAGTAAGAGTGATTGAAATTGTTTGTCAGGGCAGAAAGGGTTATGCAACTAAGGTATTTTCAATATTTATTTGAAGATTCTAGGCTGGGCCTTAAGTTTGTCAGCTTTTGACAGATTTGATTGAGTGATAGTGTCTTTGGGGGTGATATTCCGTGTGTGTCTAATTTTTGTATGTTTCTGAGTGTTTTCCTCTTTTTGTGACTGGTGGTTAGTGGCTAACTTTTTACCAAAGTTAGATGTTTTTTTTTAGTGAGTCATTGTTTGAAAGTATTGTTTTTCAGTTGTCTTGTTGTTTGGTGGTGATGACATTGTTGATTTATGTATTGGGAGTACAACTAAGTTTTTTTTGGGGGGGGGGCATTAGGTTGTCCATTGTGTCTATTTCTGTTTTATTGGGTTGTTGCATAGGAAGCAGTGAAATTTTGGTTGAAAAATTTCCTGTGTCCTTGGGAGATGTATTTCTTGCATGCTTTTTGGATTGTCTTAAAATGGAAGAAGGATTTTATTGTATTTCTATGATGATGATCCTGCAAGAGTGTGTCCTGTATAGATTGTTATGCCTGGTACCTGAGGTGGCAATATGCCACCTATTTTCTTGTCCATTGGCTAATAATCTAAGCTAGTCACCAACTAGCTTTCAGCCATTCATCCCTAGTTGGTCCAAGGGGAGAGGGTCTAGGTGACCCCACCCTTCCCCTTGGCTCCAGTTAGGGTGATAAGTTTTAACATTTTTCTCACCCTTTTCTCCTAATCTCTCGACCATTTTCCTTTATCCTTTTATACAATCATAAGGGGATGTCAGGTGATCTATGATGGCTTGTGTGCCTTCCCAACCTCACTGACTGCAGGGGGATCTGCTGCCCTATGCATGCATTTTCACTTTCTTTACAGATTTCTTCTTATAGACTGTGTTTTAGAGCATTGCTTTAAATTCTTGAAAAATCTCTCACCCTCTCACCCCCAGCCCCTTTTGCAGATGCTGTATCAGGGCATGGAAGTGGTATGTTTGCTGTGCGAAATCAGAAAGCAAGTAGAACAGATGATTTGTCATTGAGATGCTAAAAAGTGGTGGTTTGTTATGGAATAGGTCTGGTGGTTATGTTGTAAGGCATTTAGGTCTGGAGGGTGGTGATAGTATCGTCGCACTATGGGACAAAGGTGAATGCAGGAACTAAAGAGCAATGAATCTGTTGAGGGTTGTAGGCAAGCTGTATAGAAAGATTCTAATTGGGTGTATAAGAAGGATAACTAACAGATTGATAAAGGATGAGTAAGGTTAGCTGAGATTAGGTAGATGGGGTGTGTTCAAGTATTTGCTCTGACACAGCGAGCTGAGAAAACAAGGGATAAGAAACATAAAGTGTAGGATGGGTTTATGGATATGGAGAAAGTCTATGATTGTGCAGATATAGGGAAGCCTTATGGCAGGCTCTATTCATGGAGTAAATGATAAACTTAAATGGTGTGGAAAGTATTTATGTGGCAAGTAAGTTGTGCATTCAAGTGAATTTACCTGCACTCCAAACCAAAGTTAGTTACCATAAAATAGCTCAGCCTCCACAGAGCACATTTTTTCAACACCCGTATCATCCTCCACACAACTTGCACACCAGTCAAGGCCATAATGCTTTACTGATTTATTCCATGATGTCCTGTCACCCCAAAACAAGGCCACCATCACAAACAAAACATTCCGTATAGAACAACAGGCCTCCCCATCTCTTGGTCCAAACCCATTCCTGAAAGCCATTCCACCAGATACCATCTCTATCCTAAACTTAACCTTTAGAAATATTGCATTGGCCCACCATACAATGTCAGGTATAGCAATTGTATGCCTTTCTGGCCCCAAGGACTGTGGGTGGAATTGCCTCTATAGATCTTTGACACATTTTCATTACAGATTTCACAAACTTTCTCTGGGTGATGCCCTCATTTGTTTTTGTTTTTTAGTTTTAGGTAATAAGAACCTTGCATTGACTTGACCAACATAGACATCTGCATTTGCTGCTACAAAAAACTAAACCAAGTATTACACATTTGCAGCACAGCCAACTCTTGCATACCTTAGACAAAATCAACAGACATCTTAAATGCTGGATCTCTGATAGAATCTTGACATAAGACAGGACCTTAGGCCAGGGATACAGATAAATCAGTAAGAGTAGTCTTTATCATGAATAGTCATTCATTATTCTTCTCCCTTTTATCCAACTTTTTTAATCATTTTTTATAAATGCTGACTGAGATTTCCTAGATTTATTTTGCTACTTTACTTTCAGGTGCGAATGTTTCGTCCTAAAGAAGATATGGAGTCCTGGTTTAATGTCTTAGTGTTGCACCAGAATCATCAAAAACATTCCTTTACTAATTACATCCCAGAAGAGTTCCTTGACACTTTTCTTGATCTTGTATTTTGGGGTCATGAACATGAGTGCCTTATTAATCCACGCAAATCCTTCTTTGATGGCTATTTTATCACTCAGCCAGGTGAGTGTTGTTCTGGTAAAGATATGGCATTTTTCCTAAGCTAAACCTCACACACTTTAAGAATTTTTTTACATACTAGTTTGTTATAGAAATAGCCATTGTCCACTACTGAAATTGTAAGTACAGTATCTATTTAAAAGAGGAAAATGTAGAGATACCTGGAATGGAAATCATTTGAATGGTAAAAGATGAGTAGACTTGAACCACAGCTAAAATTAAATGAGTGCTTCACTCAAAAGCCCAGGCAAATTTGAGTACTAGCTCTTTACAACTGAAGAATTGAATTTAATTATAACTAGATATATCTGAAACACAAACCCCATTTGCCCTTATAATAATCTTCCAATGATACCCTGAGCAATGGGGGCATTCAGACCAAATCTCTCTCTAATGGGATACTTTACAAGGAGACAGATTCCTAGTCTCTTTACAGAGGGTCATATTTACCTTCTCATACTGGAGACAGAAGATAGAGGTCACTCTTCTCTATCCCAAGCAATGTCATAAGTATGCAGTTAAAAATCAACAGTAATTAGAGTTAGTATGTATTCAGTGTATGCATATGGGATGTCTAGAAGTTATTGATTGAAAGGAAGAAAAAATACTACAAAAATGCATCTCATTAAAACGACCCAAGCATCTCCACCAGAAGCTGAGGGTAGCATTTTTACTTCAGTTGACTGGTGAGTTAGTTCCTTAGAGACAGCCAAAGCCTAGATTGATATCACTAATAACTTAACTTAAGTTTTAGGTTCTGAAAAGGATGAAGACGATTCTTAAGTTTATCTTGTAGGGAACACTTTTATTAAGGGGTTGACTGGACAGATTCTGTGGAACAAAACCAACAAGATGATTCAGTGTTTGATTTTCTGAATGGATCAACTTGAGAAAAGTTAATATTTGGCAAGTATGAACTAAGAATGTTTTATCTACAAGGTCCAAGGAACTACTACTAACTTAATGTATAAAGGTTTTCTATGTTAAACCTTCATACATTAACAACTCTCAGTATTCTTTGCCAAGAAGGGGTGCACTTCATCTATCTATGGGACAAGTTACATGAGTACGAGTTATTCTGGAGATTGTCTGAACCTAAATAGGGTAGGCTCAGTGAGACTGGGAAGAATTTTAAACAAGTCTTAATGGTTTTTTCAACAAGACCGCATCAGGGACTGATGAGCACCTAAGAGTGCTGTTTGCAGCAATGTAATAATCATGCACACAAAGTTATGGAAATCTAACACAAAATTGGTCATATGTTTACACAAAAGCATTCACTTTGAGAAACAAGATTGATGAAGAGAAGTTCTTAGTTAGATCAGAAGATTTTGATATTATCGCAGTTACGGAGACATGGATAGAAACTTGCCTCGCTATAATTTTTTGAATAGAATCGTGATGAAAAGGTGGATGCATTATTTTATACAGAAAAATGAACATAATGGACATGAAACTACTTACCCCCCTACCTCTCTTCTGTGAGGTGGGTGGCCCTTAGGGAGGCCACCATGCTCCTGAGGTGTGTCCACAGGTCCCTACGAGAAGAGATGTGTGTAGTGCCTGCTTGTGTAATGTTTGGGCAGACTATAGGTAGATGTTTGATGTTGTCTGGGCTTTGGTTGCATCTGGTGCATGTTTGTGTCTAGGCAAAGTTTATTCTATGTTTGTATTGTTGGATGGTAGTGCGTTAGTTCGTCTTTGGGTGAAGGTAATGTGTATATGTTTGATTAAGCTAGGGTTTTGTGGTGGAGGAGGAAGGTTATTGTAGAGGTGTTGGAAGTAGTGTGCTGGGGCTTCTTTCTTGTCTGGGTAGGGAGGGGTCAGTGTTCAGTTCCAATCATGTCTAGGTGTTATTAGATTATTAGTATTTTTGTTTCAGTGTGTAGGTGTGGGGTATATCTGCTGCTTGTGCATCCTGTGATTGTTAAAACCCTTTGTACAAATTTCAAAAAAGTCTTAGTGAGGGAATAAGTGCTAAGGAGTTCAAAGAGGCAAATATAATACAAATTTTCCTAGAAGGTATCCGATAATAATGCTTCCCAACATCCTAGGTCAAAATAGTTGTTGACCTTTCAAGTCAAAGGGCATTGAAAATGTACAGAAACCTATGAAAATAAGAAAAAGTTGGCCTTTGCACAGGCCTAATGTGAGGGAGCTTGTTGATTACTTCCTAGAAAACCACAGAAGAGCTGGCCAACCATCGATCAATCAATTATGTGTGGTTTCCTGAGTCGGTGCGAGCTGGTTGGCATCAGTATCACATTAATGAATTTCTGCCATTATGGCAGAGTTGATTCCACTGCTAATGCTTTGGTCATACAAGTAGAACATGGGACATCCAAACATTTGTGTGAATTGCTCCAAGGCCTTATGCTATGAAACTGTATTGTGTAAGGCCAAGTGTGTGTGAATTGTTGGGAGTAGCACCCTATTTCCTCAAAACAAAGTGAGTTATATTTATTAAATAAGATGGTCCTGGCCATCCAAGCTGCATACAATACTTTATTAGAGTCCAAGCAATTGGTCCTTTCATGACTTGGGACCCCTTCACAAAAAGTGAGGCAGCTCCATGCCTTTGTGAGTTGCGCAACTTACAGGAGGAAAATTCAGGGAGAGTGGTTAGCAGACCATCTTCAAGGATGAGGGACACCAACCCCAAGCCACCTCATTAGCCAAAGGTTTTGACGCAGGAAGAGGTAAAGGCACATACATCAAGCCACCCTTCCTCCAATAAGCCCTCAAAGACAGCAGTGCTTTCAGCAGCCAACAACCTTGGAGCTCTGTCTCAAGGAAGGCTCAGACCATTTCATGAGTCTTCTCCTCAAGGAGGGCCTCGACATCCCCTTCTAGCTAGGACTTGATAGCTGCGAAGGCTTGTCTCCTGTTCCTCTTTAGCTCTTTGTTTTCCTGAAACCATGCTAAGCATCACATCTCCCCTCTCCACCACAGGATGGGGCTAGACAGGTAGATGTACAATTTTCATCTGACATGTCTCTATTCTCTCTGGCTCCCGTCCCCCTCTAATCAATCAGTTGCAATGCAGCTGCACTTAGAGAGGAGGTATATTATTGTTTCAGTGTATATTCCACCTTGAGCTTACCTCAATGTGGTGGACTATTACTACATCACCATTGCTGAAGCCCTTTCTCTTCCTTGGGAATTTGAACAGTAGTCTGCTCTCTCACAAACTCTATAATCACTCCCATTTGTCAATTCCTTGCTGACCTGATTGAAAAGCTGGAGATCAGTGTCTTAAATGTGGATGAATTCACTTATAACTATCTGAGAACTGCTTCATTTTCTCACCTTGATCTATTCCTGAGCCTATTGTACTGCATGTTGATACAGTATCAGGGATATTGTGAACACTATTTCGGAGGAAAAGGGGTACTAAACTTTGGGTCACTGAGGTTCTGCACGACTTTCAATTCCACTTATGGGGGGAGGGGGCACTCTGCAGACAAATAGGGCAGGAAGAGAGCATCTTGCAGGGAAGCATCCTAATTTTCACTCTTTTTGCCTCGAGCATCAATGCTATTATCTCAGTGCTGCCGGAAGTTGTGCTTGCTAACCTCTACATAGACCTTTTAATCTCTCTTGGTGCATCCCAGATACCTACCCTAGAGCAACACACCATTTTCTTGTGGGGAGGGGGGTATTGACTGGTGCCTCACCTGGGAGATGCACATTTGTATCCTTATGGACTTTTGTATATGCGCCATGGACATTCTTTGTTGGTGATGTTTACCACTTGGGGATATTGATGGGCTGCCTCTTTACTCTTTTCTTTATTCATTCTAAGCTAGGCAACAGATGAGAGCCATACACTTCTGCAGCAGAGAATGAATTGCAGAAGGTGGACTTGATTCTGTAAACTGGTTTCTGTTCATTGACCATTGCCATCTACACATCCCATGTGGAGATCCTCCTTGTCAATACTGACAAGGTACTGCTCACCTTATGGTATACATGGCGCATTATGTATTTGCATGTGCAAGTCCAGCATCTCCCTCAGTTGCTAATGTCTCTCGTAACATATGCAACTGATTTTGCCAGTGCATATGCTGCCTTGCACCAATAATATTTTGGGTTTAGGGCAAAGAAATTCCTTTGAAAGTTGGATGTAGCTGTCAGGCCAGTGGTGTCACTGGTTCTGCCTAGGATGCCACCCTGGAAGTTACCCCCTCTGAATCGTTGTTGCCATGCCTCTGCTCTCTAGATTTTACAGCACATGAGATATTTTATTTGTATTTCTTGGAACACAGTGTATTACACTGGAACTGTGGCATTGTACATGAATGGCTCCACATCCATTGAGGTGGTTATCTTCCATGCCTCCTATCCTTTGTTTGAAATTTGGGAATTGTCTTTGCATTGCTTCTGGCTTCATGGCTGAGTGGTTGCAATGCACTGCTTGGCACAGATTCCATGTTTTGCTTGGTTTGTACATCAAATTGTTATTTTTTTTTAAGTAACAGAATGCACTGTGTGCCCTTAAGGCAGTGGAATTTCTTCACTCTGTGGTTTGCAGTATTTGTGGTGCCATATCTGTTGCAAACCTGCAGGAATTTGATGGATTCCTGGACATGTAAAAATTGCAAGAACACAGTTGAGTGACTTGAGTAGCTAGCACTTTGCTAGTCCAGTCTGACTACATGGCTGGAATAATTTTAGCCCTTTGAGCTACATACAAGGAAAATAGGAGACAGCCTACAGGAGTCTAAAGTTGCATGTCTTTGTGCTGTGAACCTGCCCACAATGCCTTGATGCTTTTGAATCTTTTTCTGCCACCTTTGAATTGAATACACAACCATTTATGGAGTATTCCCTACAACCTACTGTGATGACTGTTTATTCCTCTGGACTGTGCAGTACATTCCTATGAATGTCCATCTTAGGGAGCTTCCTATACATTACCTGTCCTTGTACCAAAATGATTAGGGTCACTACCGCTTACCCCATGTATTCAGGATGGATTCATGCACACTTGATTGTGGCCTAAATGAGTTTCTGGAGGAGGTGGCCCTCCTACAAAGCATATAGTTAGTTATTAGAGTGTTGGTCACACACTCTGGTCTGGGAATGAATGGGTCTCCCTCTCCTGCATCTGAGTGTGCCTTTTTATCCTATTCTTTCTTTCTTGGTTTCCTTGTTTTTCTTTGTGCTTGGCTTATGTTGTTTTTTGTTTGTTACTATAGTTTTAAACCTAGACTTAATTATAGTTGTGGCAGCTAAGCCCTTGCAGTCTCACCCGATGGGCTCTAAAAAAAAAATACTGGTACTTGAAAAAACTACTGTGTGTTGGATGCCACACTCAACACTGAACTTCATAATTGGTTCTATACTCAAAAGAATTTCTTTGCTACTTCACAGAGTAATTCACTACAGAGTTGATGACTAGGTATGATAAAGTTTGAAAGGGTTGTTAAGCATCTTGTGATTCTTAAAATAGCTGTACTTATCTCATGAGTGCTTAGATTCACTGTAGACCCAGCATTGCAAGGTTCTGTTGAGCATGCCAGTTGGCTGTTCAAAGTTCATTTAACATTAGAGGATACCACTAAGGGTGATTCAGCAACTTCACCCTACCCAAATTCAGCAGAGTTTTAGTTTGATCAGTAACTGGGACACTCCTTGCAGTTCACACTCCTCGATCTGCAAAGCGCAATGCTCTGAGGCAAGAAAAGTAGTTGTTTCCTAACTTTAATCTTTTCCAAAATTTTTGTGAATGCACCAGCATCTTTGAGCCATTTGGTAGCTAACAGCCCTCTAAAATCTGCCATCAGAAGGGCTAGAGCTTTTCTAAAAGCTTTCTTCAATGGTGCCCACCCTCAGTAGAATTGCCAGAAGTCAGGGTCAGTTGTTAATAGCTATGGATACTTGTCTCATCCAATCACCTTAGTTGTCTAACTTCAGGAGACTGTGCTGGGTGCATCCCTGCATTCCCATCCACTTGGGGTACTAGGATTTTTCTAATGGGAGTGATGAATGATTGTGTGTTAATGTTTTGGAGAGATTTGTCTTCCTTGAAAAACCTTCTCATTGTCATCTTATGTTTTCCTAACTTGTTTTGACTCATTAGTAGTGAATGTAAATTCTACTCGGTAGTGAATTTAAGCAATTTCTAGTAGGTTATTAAATTCTCTATTATTTTAAGTCTTTCTTTGATATCTATCTGTGCTTAGGAAATTGCTGTTTTTGTTTTTATAAGTTTCAATCATCGAATAAACTGGTCAAACAAATTTTGAATCCAGGGTGTTATTTTTCAAACCATGTTCTTTCTGCCTTCATATAATTTTGAAGTACTTTATGAGAGTATTTTTCCTGAATATTATTATTACATGCTTTTTAGTGTTTAGCTGCTGCTTTCTTCTTTAATATTTGCTACTTTCTCAATAAGATCTAGCTTTCAAACTTAATTATCACAATTATTCCATCAGTAAATGCGCCTTTGAATATTGCCTGGCCCAAATTCCAAATAATGATGTGTAAAACTCTTATTGTATTGTATCAGCTACAATTGATATGAATGTGATAACATTCCTCATAATTTGACTGGGTTCCATATAATTACATCCCTAAAATTTTTTTGTTAATGAGCCACTTTCCAGTTTCCATCTTCTGTTTCCGAAGGTGAAAATGAATTTGATATGTAAAGTGTTAGTGATTATTCTGGAACTTATATGAAGTAATTTCTGAAGTATGTAATACAAGTTTTGTAATATTTTTCAAGTTTACAAATATCTTAGCAGATGTAAAGCTAAAGCTCAATATAATTTGAAAATATATAAAAAGTCATTTCACAAAATGTACCACTAAAGCAGGTTTTAGGATTATATAGTTCTTACGTGTTAAAATTGTAAACTAGGCTGGAGCAAACAGCATCATTTTTCTTTTCCTTATATTAATTATAGAAAATCATGATTATTTTTTGAAAATAATTGACTTTATTTTATTTAAGGCAGTTCAGTGGCTACTTCATTAAGTGCAGGAGAAGCTGTACCCAAACATGTTGGGGTACTTGAAATAAATAGTCAGAAGAAAATGAGACTAACACCCCATCCTCTTAAAACTGTTCGTCCTTTTGTGTTTGAGGTAAAAAAAATTAAGATCAGTACTTTGTCATGTATCCTTTTAATATTATCTAAGATAGTAGCAGACTAGTAGTAGGTATGTCTATTGCTTGGTAGACTGCTGAAACATTAGTGAAAGCCATTTAGAAAGTTACACTGACTTAATGTATTAGACAAAATTTTGTGAAAAAAAGATCATAACTTAATATTTCTATGCTCTATGTGCCAAGTATTATTACAAATATCTCAGCAAATATAAAATATAATAATTTAGCATGTAAAAGGAAGCCAGCTTTTTATCACTACAACCAATCTAACCTTTGAAGGACATCAGCATACATCAATGCCATATGATAGATCCAGAATGCAATGCCACACCTCACACAATCAAACACATAATGGAGGACTGAAATGTTGTGATGGCAGGCTCCGGATTACCTGCATTCACATTGTGGTAGTAGGTTCTAGGGTCCTGAAGTCACACTACCTGCTGCACTAGTAGAGCTACCTTAGTGTTTGAGGGGAGGAGATTGAGGGGAAAATTATTCCAAACTTAATTTATTTCCAGAAAACTGCCCAGAAAAAAACTGACAAAAAAATGACCAAATGAAGATCCCAACTTCCTAAATAATATTTATACAAGACAATAACCCAAATATATATACAGCCTTACAATAATATCCACCAATGCAGAAATATAAATCATGCAAAACAAATAATATATATATATATATATATATATATATATATATATATATATATATATATATATATATATATAAAAATCAGTAAATACAAAATTAATTATAAATGGTTCGCACATACCCAAAAGGAATTATATATATATATATATATATATATATATATATATTAGTATAATAGTTGGATAGCAGTATTTCTTAAATACAAATTTTGTTGAAGACCATTGTGTATTTTGCCTTACTTAATTTCCTCTGGCATCTTTCTCTTCTTTTAACTATCTTTTTTATTCCATCTTGTAGATGGTGGATTATTTGTCCAGTATTCATCTCCTTTTTTAAATGAATGTGTTTGTAAAAACCAAACTAAATTGCTAAGCTTTCAATTTTATTTGGTCATCTTCGGAGCATTATGGAATTTCTTGCCTCCTTTACCGATGTACTAAGTGGAGTGAGGATCAGGCAGAAAGTTAAGTGAAAGAAAATGGTTTTTAAGGGGTATTTATTCTCCTTAGTTGAAAGTAACATTAGAGGACACATTCAACAGGCACCAAAATACCCTCCTAAGAAGATTTACTTCAACGATAAAGATGATGATTTGTGCTGTTATCCCCCGTAAGGGGCACGGCGATTTGCCATCCTGGCCGCCGTGCTGACGGGACTCAGCACCCTGTCCGGCCCCAGCTTAGCCTCTCTTCCTTCCTTCAAAACACTTGTTTCCTCTCTTTTCATACAACCTCTCCCACAACTTTCAATGGTCAGCCTCTAATTTCACAGGGTAGATGCTGACCTTCTTCTCAAGCCAACCGTCCCGGATCGAGGCTGGGGGGGAAGGGGACAATGTTCCCTAACCTCTGAGCTCCGGTTCGGGATGGTTTTTTTTTAACAACCTGCTTCATCCCCACCCATACCTTCCTCACATCCCTTTTCCTCTCCTCTTCACATTCTATCCATTTTTACGCCGTGTTCAAGGTGGAGCCGCCATGCTGATGGACTGCCAGGCCACCAGGCGGGAAGGGGGGACTTAAATGGCGGCGCCTGGCTCTGCCGGGCTTGTAAGCACCTCTCGCAGTGCGGGCTACTGCGAGAGGTGATGCGCGATTGCATCCCGTGTTAAAAAGAGGGTCACCATGCCCATGTATGAAAAAAAACAAAAACCCCAACCCCCAACTTCCCTTATAACATCGACGGAGCTGCCCTTGGGCAGCTCCAGCAAAAAAATGGAGGTCCCTTCCCCTGTGCTTGCTCACGGGACCCTCCATATATCTCTAACCAGAGAGGAGGCTTACTCCTCTCCTTCGCTTACGGGTGTAGGGGACTTCCCCTCACCCCCTTCTCTGGAGGTGCTTTCAGGCGCCTCTCTTTTACCAGCGGCAGTCCCCTCTGTTCTTTCCAAGGGGACTGCCAAGAAAGCCAGCAGGCAGCCCTTAGCCAGCCGCTCCGCATCAAAGCGGCTCGGTAGGGCAAACCCCCTTAGGGGGGAGAGGAAAGCTCCGGTCACTTCCCTCAAAAGACCGACTGGCAAGAATATTGAACCTTGCCGGGGTCAAGGCCCATGCCTCCCCAAAGAAGACTAGTGACGATACTGCTAACGGGACCTGCGATGTCTTGGGGGGGGGGGGGCAACTGGAGGCCCCCCCTGAGATCGACATGGTCCTTGAAACCCAGCCTCAGACGGTAGGGCCTTCCATGGGGGAGAATCCTGGCTCGGCACCAAGCACCGAACCCGAATCCGCCCTGATGCAAGGTCCTCCTCAAACGGCTGTGGCTTCCAAGAGAATAATCTAGCTGAGGCCGATCCATCTGGCCCTGGGGCTTCTTCCGGCGGAGGTGAGAAGCGGGTTCATTCCCCGCCCTCCTCTCCAAAAAAGAAAAAGGCAAAAAAGACTCGGGGCTCCTCTCCATCCGTGGGGGCTGCAGGGACGGATGGGTCTGCTGCCACTCTGGCAAGCGACCAAGCCAAGATCGGCACATCCGCCCCCTCTGCCCCCCCGGTTGCGGAGCCCCTGACTAACACTAACACCAAGAGTGCATAGGGCGGAGCCTCGATGACATCGGGGCCCCTCATTCAGAGGTTACCTGGCGTTTTCGAGCCCGCTGGCTTCAAACGCTTCCTCATTATTCGCTCCACTGATGGCACCATGTTGTCCAAGGGCAACATGATCCATCAGAGGAGAGGATTAGCTAGTGCAATTGGTAGAGAGCCGAAGGTGACCCGTTTCTCGGACGGGAGACTTGTGGCGAATGCGGCGAATCCCGCCGAGGCCGCCAAGATAAGTGCTCTTCGGACACTTCATGGCACCCCGGTGAGTGTTACACCGCACTCTACCATGAACTTTGTGAAGGAGTAGTTTATGCGAGGGAACTCATTGACTTCTCCATTGAGGACATCACCCTAGAGCTGGCCGACCATGGGGCAGTCAACGTCGAATGTGTGATGAGAAAACAGGGAGGGGCCTCGAGACCCACCCCTACACTCTTCGTCACGTTCGACTGTGACAAGCTCCCTAAGTCAGTGCGTGCCGGTTGGTACCGCTACCACGTGAAGACATTCGTGCCACTGCCGCGGCGGTGCTATTACTGTCACCGCTTCGGCCATACGAATCGCTCATGTAGACGTGCAAAGTCGGAGTCACCCCAAGTCTGTGTAAATTGCTCCAAGGTCACACACGATAAGTCTAAATCGTGTTTGGCCAAGTGTGTAAATTACGGAGAGCCGCATCCTGCTTCTTCGAAGCAATGTGGAGCATATCTCCTTGAGAAAGAAATCCTGGCCGTTCGGGCCCGGGATCGACTCTCATTCCGCGAGGCTAAGGACTTGGTCCTGGCGTGCCCGGCTCTGCCTGGGACGTCATATGCCTCAATAGTTAGAAAAGCACCCTCAGCTCCTGGCCCATCCAGGCCAACAAGCACGGTTGTTTCCGCGCCCATTCAGAGCCCTTCTGCAGGCTCTACCCAACTCGGGCGCTCCCCTGGTAAAGCTGGCGGCAAAAAGGGTTCATACCCAGCCCCGGCTAAAATCAGGGCTTCCCCCTCTTCCCCCAGCGTGACCGTTTCCCGTAAGGCGAAACGGCCACGCGCCTCCACCGAGTCGTTCGACTCACAGGAGGCAACACCCCTGAAGATGGTCGCTAGGCCATCTTCCGGGGTTCCTAAAGCTGTCCCCCGAAAGGAGGACAGCAACAAAGAAGCTTCGGCTCCTTCGCCCACGCCCCGAGGTGTGGCGAGTGGCTCGGAGATGGTGGTTCCTCGAAAAGAGGGCCCCCCGCCTCCGAAGCCGCAACGCCCGCCTAAGCGTTTGAGACGGAGGGAGGAGAAGGCACGAATGGCGAGCCCAACCTCCCCCAATAAGTCCTCGAGGCCAACAGCGCCCGGGGTTCTGCCCCCGGGAAGCGTACGGCCATTCCCGTGAGGGTCTTCTGTTCGAGGAGGGCCCCCGCGTCTCCTCCGAGCTAGGCCTGGAGGGCATATTCCTTCAATGCAATTGCCGTGGACTCCTGGCCAACTGGGAGGAGCTGCGGAGGCTCGTCTCGTCCCGTTTCCCGGTAGCTATCTTTTTGCAGGAGACCATGCTAGGCGCGTGCCCCCTCCCCGCCCTCCCGGGGTATAAGGGTCTTGCGACCCCACCACCGCAGGATGGCCGGGCTGTGGATGCGCGGTTTACACCCGGCATGATGTCTCCGTTCTTACTTTCTCTTAAGATACCTCCTTTCAGGCAGTTTCAGTGCAGCTGCACCTGGATAGGAGGTATACTATCATTTCTGCGTACATTCCACCGTCAGCTGACTTCGACACGGGGGACTTTCGCCGCGTCGTGGCACGGTTGCCGAGGCCCTATCTCTTGCTTGGAGATCTGAACGGCAGGCATTCTCTGGGGAGATTACTCCATAAACCCCAGGGGACAAGTCCTTGCCGATCTGATCGAAGAGCTTGAGATGGGTGTCCTAAACGTGGATGAGTTTACGCATCACTGTCCGAGAACCGCTTCATTTTCTTGGCTTGACCTATCTTTGTGCTCTTCGGATGCACAGCCTGATTTTGATTGGGGGGTGGTCGATGACCTCCATGGTAGTGATCACTTTCCCATTCAAATATCATTTTCAGGGCAACTGCCGCCTGAGAGACCACCTCGGTGGTGCTTGGCGCGGGCGCGGTGGCCTGCATTTCAGGAAATGACTGAATTCTCTATCTCAGTTGAGGAGTTTAGGTCGGTAGATGAGGCCGTTGAGTTCTTCTCCGGCAACCTCATCGCCATGGGCCTGACTACTATTCCTAGGACGTCTGGCCGTTTTGCACGCCGACCACTCGCATGGTGGTCGGCCGAGTGTGAGACGGCCCTCAAACAGAAGCGTTATGCCTACATGCGCTATAAGCGCCGCCCGAACGATTTCACTGTCACTGAATTTCGTCGGGCTAGGGCTAGGCTCCGGTATATTTCGAAGCACGCCCGCCGCTCTTCTTGGCGGGCATACGTGTCTTCACGTAACGGGAAGACCCCTTTAGCTGAGGTGTGGAAGCGAGTCAAAAGGATTCGGGGCAAGTTCTCGCAGGACCCCCCTCCCGTTCTCCAGGAGAATGGGACCGCAATCTCGGACCCCGCGTCCGTGGCGGAATCCTTAGCGACCGCTTTTTCTGCATTCTCTAGCCGTGATGCTGCTCCGCAAGCATTCAATGCACTTCGTGATGTCGCGGAAGGCCGCCGGCTGAACTTTACCTCCAGAGGCGGAGAACCCTTCAATGACAAGTTTACTGTGAGTGACTTGCGTTCCGCTCTCGCTTCGTGCGCGGACACCGCCCATGGTCCGGACGATGTCCCGTACGCCATTCTTCGACACCTGGGTGAGCGAGGCATGGCCTTTCTGTTAGATTTGTTCAACAGGATCTGGGTGGAAGGTCTTCTCACAGACTCCTGGCGAATCGCTACTGTGCTCGCCTTTCGCAAACCGGGGAGAGATCACTCTACTCCGACCGGTTTCCGCCCAATCTCTCTAACCTATTGTGTGTGCAAGTTGATGGAGAAATTGGTAAATGTTAGATTAGCCTTTTTGCTGGACAGCGGAGGCCATCTGTCTTCTGCACAGTGCGGCTTCCGCAAGTTCCACTCAACATCGGATGCTCTGCTCCGACTGGAAAATGCCGTCTGCGAGGCTTTCCTTCGTAGACAGCACTACGCCACGGTCTTTTTCGATCTGGAAAAGGCCTATGATACCGCATGGCGATACGGTATCATGGAGACTCTCCACACGATGGGGGCGAGGGGACGCCTCCCAATGTTTATATCTGAATTTTTGCGAGATCGTCGATTCCGCGTACGGGTGGGGGGAGCCCTCTCCGGCCCAAAGGAGCAGGAAGAGGGTGTCCCGCATGGAAGTGTCCTCAGTGTCACACTCTTTCCCCTGAGCATTAACGGCATCACCTCAGTGCTGCTGGAAGATGTTCTCGCTACGCTCTACGTGGACGACCTTTCGATCTCTTTTGGCGCAGCCCAGATGCCAACTCTGGAGCGTTGACTCCAACAAGCATTGAACCGCGTCTCTCGCTATGCCGAAGCTCACAGGTTTCGGTTTTCTTTGGCCAAGACTAAGGTGGTGCACTTCTGCCACCATCGACGGTTTTCTTTGGCCAAGACTAAGGTGGTGCACTTCTGCCACCATCCACGGTTTCACCCCGACCTAGATTTGTTTCTTAATGGGGTGCGCCTGGATGTGGTTGAGTCGCACCGTTTCCTTGGTCTTCTATTTGACTGACGCCTCACCTTGGAGGCTCATATTCGCAGCCTTAGGGTCTCTTGTACCCGCGCCATAGACATTCTCCGCTCCGTGACGTTCAGCGCTTGGGGCGTTGATAGGGCTACTGCCTTACTTTTTTATCGATCCTTTGTTCGCTCGAAGCTCGACTACGGATGCGAGTTTTATGCATCCGCAGCCGAGCGTTTATTGCGGAAGGTGGATTCGATCAACCACACCGGCCTCCGGCTTGCGACATGTGCCTTCCGCACTTCCCCCATTGAGAGCCTGTTGGTCGATGCTGGGGAGATGCCACTCGCCTGTACGCGCGAGCACGGCGCCTTCCTCAGTCGCCAACAGCTTTCACTGCATCCGCAGCTGATCTCGACGGTGCCTATGCCGGCGAGAGACGCCAGTCATACTCTAAGCTTTTTGGGTTTAGGGCCAGGAAACTCCTTCGAGAGCTAGATATTGCTCTCGGGCCGGTTGCGCCCCTGGTTCTGCCCAGGACGCCACCCTGGAGGGTACCACATTTGGCTATTTGTCGCCACGCCTCTTCTCCCAAAGCTTGTACTGCGCCGGGAGTATTGCGTTCGACCTTTTTGGAGCACACCTCGTGTCACGCTGGAACAGTGGCAGTGTATACGGATGGCTCCAAGTCCCAAAAGGGGGTCGGCTTCCACGCCGTATCCCCTCTGTTTGAAGTCAGCGGGGCTCTGCCTGGTGCTGCGTCTGTCTTCACGACCGAGCTGGTGGCAATACACCACTCGGTACGGGAGATTACGCGACGTGCCCGGTTCGGAGACCGGATTGTGATCTATAGCGACTCACCAAGCGCCCTGAGGGCTCTTCGGGCATTGGAATCTCCGGATCCCCTGGTTTGCGATATCCATGACGCCACGCTTTTGGCGAGCCGGGCAGATGTCGAGATTATCTTCTGCTGGGTTCCTGGACATGTATGAATTGCGGAGAATGAGGGCGCCAAAGAGTCCGCGAGGACCCTGCGACTGGACCAGCGTTTCGCTCTTCCTCACACCGACTACATGGCAGGAATACGGGCAGCTCTTCGGAATGCTTGGCAAAGAAGATGGGAGACGGTCGGACGGAACTTAAAGTTGCATGCCATTGCGCCGCGACTGTTCCCATGGACCTATCCCCAATGCCGCTACGCTTCAGGTCGCTTTCTGTCGTCTCCGAATCGGACACACTCGTGTGACGCATCGCTATTTGATGGAGCGCTCGCCTGCGCCCTATTGCAACGACTGCTTCGTCCCCCAGACTGTTCGGCATATTCTTGTTGAATGTTCCAGTCTGGGTGATCTTTGCGCACATTACCTGTCCCGGTACCGGGATGGGTGGGGTCGCTACCACCTTTCCCTTGTACTCAGGACGGATTCGTGCAAATTGCCTTTGGGGGTGAGTCCAGGCTTCTTCCCCTTTATTTAAGGTTCTTTTCTGTTTTTTTTCGTTTGTTATTGTTTTGTTTGTAGATTGCACCGGGGTGAGGGGGACCTCACCCCGCTGCCGGACATTGCTTCCTGATTGTTAAGTTTTTCCAATATTTATCATTGTTATTTTTTCATAATTTTATTTTAAAGTAGCCTAGTTCTAGGCTGTCGTGTTTTTCGGTGACTTATGCCCAAGTGGGCAGTTGCCAGATGGGCTCTATAAAAAAAAATATCTGCTTGACCATCAACGGTATCACCTCATTCCTGCTGGAAGATGTTCTCACTACCCTCTTATTTTATTTATTATTTGTTGGGTTTTGTTAGCCTGTGTCTTAGCCTTTGTTCCTTTTTTATCTCATTTGTTTTTTGATCTAGCCTATTATTAGGCCGTAGTGTCAGTACCGCAACTTTTGCCCTAATAGGCAGTCGCTACAGGGTCTCTTAATTTTTTTCAAAAATATAAAATCACGGTATGCGTGATGCCACAGTTGCTGCGAGCTGGGTGAATGTCGAGATTATCTTTCCCTGGGTTCCTGGACATAGGGATTGTGGGGAATGAACATGCCAATGAGTTCTTCCTCACACTGACTACATGGCAGGAATCAAGTCAGCCCTCTGGCTGACTAGAACCTAAATTTGCTTGCCATCAAGCTGGATCTCTTCCTGTGGACTTACTCCCTAATGCCTCGGCTGCTTCAGGTCGCCTTCCTTCGTCTTCAAATTGGGTAGACTCGTAGAATGAACCCTCTTTTAATCGGATGCTCCCCCGCACCTTATGGCATTGACTGCATTGTCACATTCACTGTTCGGCACATTCTTGTTGAATGTCTCAGTCTGGGTCATCTTTGTGCAATGTACAGGGATGAGTGGGGTCTCTACCGCTTCTTCCTGCCACTGGTGGCTATCAGTACATACAGGAATGTTGGTGGTTAAAGTTTTGTGAGGCGGTTGACCTCCATACCATTTGTTCAGTACTAGTCTGAGCACTATAATGACTCGCTTAACTACTGCTTGTTCCTCATGCTGCACACCAGACACCTATCTCCAGAGTCACCTGAGCTCTCCTGTTACTCTCTGTATTTCTTGTTTTCTTTTTTCCTTTTATTTAATTTTAAATTAGCCTGAAGCAAGGTCTATATCTATTCTTTTGGCTGCTATGCCCTCATAGGCCCGTTATTTGAGATCTCTGCTTTAAAAAGAAAAACTTGAGCTTTTGCCAATATGAAGATGATGTCCTCTTCACCTTGTAGTTGACTGCCCCCTCTTTGTTCTCACCATGTGTTTCCTTGTTGAATTTTATCTTGTTATTCTCAATTAATACAAAATTTTATGCTTCCTCAAAAAACTCTGATAATTTCTTGTCCAATGCCTTGCCATAAAAGTTGCCTTATTACTTCAAATTTGCTCTTTTAATTATTTCTTACTGTCCTACTCTCCCCATTCCAAAGAATTACAATTGAATAGGAAATTTCAATACAGTATACAATTCTAGCCAATTGATTTATTACAGCTCATTCCAATGTCCTATTTCTTTATTTCCAGGATTTAATTTTGAGTGAATGTGATTTGCCATCAAGAGTCACAAACAAACAAAGTAATCCTATTGAAGAGATAGTTGAGCATCATGTACATGACATGATACAACGATCAAAACAACTCATATCAGGTATTTTATACTTAATCACCATCTTGTTATTTTTTTATTATACATTTTCAACATCTTTTGTTTTTCCTCATCTACATTCTCATCATCTTTTGTTTTTCCTCATCTACATTCTCAGTATTTTTTCTTTATCCATACCCCCAATCCCTTATTTGCCAAATAGACTACAAAAAATCTTTCATTGATTGAGGGAGTGTGTGCGTGGGTAAGGTAGAAAATTCTGGATAGTAGCATAGCTTCCTAGCTCCTAATGCCCCAGCACCTCTGACTTTGTTCCTTTGATTACATTCCCTTGACCTTGAAACATACAGGGGAGATCTCCCTTCATGGTATAAGTTAGGCAGGTTCTGGTGAGTTTTATGCCCTCCTGGTACTTAGCACCCCAAGTTGCTTCACCAATATGTGCCATTGCTCTTGTCCGTGGCCACCCTTTGTCTGCTCTTCTTTAGATGAAAAATTTAATCTACTCTCTTTTTGAGGCCTTTTAATTCTCAGGCTGGGGGACTGTGTTTGACATTGTTGCTGCTCAGATTGGGTCAGCAGAACATAAGTTGATAGGGAGTTGTTCAAATGGTTTCTTGGCTGGGGTGTAAATCCAGCCCAAATGACAACTCAGGGAAGGAGTATTCAAAAAGGAAATAGGAAAAGAGAGAGTAGAAGAGTTAATAGGAAAAAGACTTGAATGGTTCGATGTTCAAGGTTATGCAGAACTGGAGAAATCAGGGAGCAAAGGGCATACTTAAGAGGACAATGAGGCAGAAGCTTAAGAATTTGAGTAATTGGGTTACTAATAAACAACAGGGTTATAAGAATAGATTTATTTAAAATTGGAGGAATGCCACAAAGATTTTTCAGTCAGACAAAAATAGACCTAAGATTTAAACCTAAAAAATGAAACCATATACGAGGGGCAGTCAATAAATTTTGCGAATCGGTAGGGCAAAACAGAGGAAGGGGGATGGCTGTTTGTGGGGGTGTTAGGACAAGTTATGACAAGTCAGGACCTGCAGCCTCACGCTCCTGCCTCGTCTATTTAAGAAGCAGTAGCTGATCGCAGATCATCAGTCACAAATTTTTCAACAATGGAGAAGGTTGAGCACCGCCCCTTCCTATGCAACCATTGCTCGCTGGAATAGGGAGTTTCGCCGTGGTCGTGAGTCCCTTGATGATGACCCCCGTCCAGGACACACGTCAGATGTGACCAACGAGGACAATGTGGCCCATGTGGAGAGGATGATCTTCGAAAATCGACGGGTGAAGGTCGAAGAAAACGAGTGAGAACTTGGAATATCACATGGAAGTGTTATCAACATCATCCACAACAATTTGGCCATCACCAAGGTCTGTGCCCGTTGGGTCCCTAGAAACCTCACGTTCCATGATCGACTTCAACGTCATCAAAGTCCACAAGGCTAGAGTTGCACAAGCTGCCATGCGCGAGTGCAGATTCGAGGAGCTCAACCATCCCCCCTACAGTCCAGATCTGGCCCCTAGCGACTACTTTTTATTCCGCCAGCTTCAGGCTGCACTGCGTGGACGCCGGTTTGAGGACGATGAAGATGTCCAGCTCGCCATCCAGAAGTAGATTGAACAGCAGTCGGGAGATTTCTAATTGTTAGGAATTTGAAGCCTCAGGGAGAAGTGGCGCAAGTGCATTCAAGTCGAGGGTAGTTATATTGAAAAATAATAAAACACTTTTCCTCATATCTCGTTTCCTTATATCCAAATGGCAAAACTTATTGACCGCCCCTCTTATTTATCAATTTTTGACTTGTGCATATTTTTTTTCTAGGTTTTTGTGCCCCCTTAAAAGTGTTTTGTGTATAACCTTTACCTTTTAAGGGTATTTTTTTGGTGATTCTTCTTTTATAATCCCTTTCATAAAGGGCTAAGGTTTTTGTGTATTATTTTTTGCCTCATTTATACCTTTTTAAGGTGGTGGTAATAGCCCATTTACATGGATTGTGAGGACAAAAATTAAACTATAGTAAATTAAGTAGTTTACAATAGAAATAAGCAAAATAAGTTGAAATACATACATAAGAAGAAAAAATATGGGAAAAATTCAATAAAGTGAATAAAGTAATTTGCTAACAGTAAATACACAAAATAGGAAAAACCAAAAATAATGCGAAAATTAAACCAAGGCTAAACTCTGAAGAAAGTGACAAATTTTCCTGACGGTGAATGACTGAGGGGATGATTTGGCTCAGATTATAGTTTTTCACTGCTGTTTGAGACAAATTTCTTGAGTTAGAGTTTGGTTAATCACAAAGATGAATTGCCTACAAAAAAAAAGATTAGGAATAATAATCTCAAACTAACTAAAGAAAGCAATATCCCCTTGAGGAAGGGACTTAAAATTACACAGGAAATTACCTTAAAAAGGTATAAATGAGGCCAAAATAATACACAAAAACCTTAGCCCTTTAAGAAAGGGATTATAAATGAACAATCACGAAAAAAATACCCTTAAAAGGTAAAGGTTATACACAAAACACTTTTAAGGGGGCACAAAAATCTAGAAAAAAAATATGAACAAGTTAAAAATTGATGAATATATACAAAGAAACTTTAGGAAAATGAGACACACACAATGGAAAGCAAATGCATCTTTATGTTGATGTTTCTGAAACTAGAGTAAAGGTTTGGGTTTTAAAGTTTGCACGATCTCGGGTCATCTAGGCATTGTGCGGCCAATGGGCACACGCAAGGTTGTGGTTGGTTGTCTGAGAGTGAGACGAGTCGCATTCGGATGATAGTTAAATAATTTGCACGATTGTTGAGTTTTGGATGCTTTCCTTTACATTTTCCCCTTTCTTAAGGATGAAACCTGTTTAAATTCACAATAGCCAAATTTCTTCTAACTGGCTCGGCTGAGGATGTCTGCAGCGACATTTTTGCTTCCCTTAATGTGTTCGATCTTGAATTTATACTCCTGTAAACTTAGGGACCATCTCATCAGTCTTGAACTAGAACCTTTGAACTTCTTCAGATAAAGTAGGGGTTGGTGGTCTGTTTGAACCATGAATTCTCGTCCGAGGAGGTATCCGTTCAGCTTCTGAATAGACCAAACTAAGGCCAAACATTCCTTTTCAATGGTGAATATGCCTTCTCTCTGTCACGAGCTTCCTGCTGGTGTATGCGGCAGGCTTCAGAATACCTTCCTCCGACATTTGAAGTAATACACAGCCCAACCCAGTATTTGACGCATCAGCCCTTACATAAAACGTCCTATTAATGTCCTGTAGACTCAAGATTGGCGAGGAACAAAGACGTTTCTTCAGGGTGTCAAAGCTGGACAGCAACTCTTCCGACCAATTAAATGGTTCACGAATATTCTTCTTTAAAAGGTCTGTCAAAGGGGCAGTTAAGGAGGCGTAATTATGGATGAATTTTCGATAGAATGAGGCTGTACTGAGGAAAGACTGCAGTTGTTTGTTCATTCTAGGGGGTGACATATTTAGTATTGCTCCAACTCTTTCTTCCAGGGGCTTAATTGTATCTTGTCCAAGTTGAAGCCCTAAGTACCGTATAGTTTGATAACCGATGAAACATTTAGAAGGGCCGATGGTCAATCCATGTTCCCTCAACCTGGTCAGCACATTTCTCAGAAAGACTAGATGGTCACTCCGTGACTCTGAGTAAATATAAATATTATCAAAGTAACAAAATACATTCCTGAGCCCATGCAAGACCAACCTCATAATTCTGATGTAAGAGGCACAAGCCGTGGATAGACCGAAAGGCATGCACTTAAACTGTATCAGTCTTCTTGTCAGGGTAGAGAAGGCTGTGTACTTCCATGATTCTTTGTTCAGGGGAATCTGAAAATAAGCTTCACGAAGATCTAACTCAGAAATAAATTTAGCTCCCTTAAATTTGTGAAAATCTTCATCGATCGTAGGCATCGGCTCTGCGTCAAATTCTGCAACAGCGTTGATGTTTCTGAAGTCGATGCAAACTCTCCACAATTTGTCTGGCTTCTTTACCATTACTACTGAGAACAGTAGGGGGATGATGATGGTTCATTGATGTCTAAGTTATACATCTTCTCAATTTCTTCGTTAAAAGAATCTCAGAGGTGTAGTGGAATAGGATACGTTTTTTTCCGAATTGGTTGGGACATTTTGATCCTGATCTTATGGGTGTATGATTGAGTTTGTCTAGGAACATCGTTAAGAACGTCTGTAAATTCTCCCAGAAGCAATGACCTCTTTCTTCTCCATTGCCAACAAATTGTCTGAGACATTAACCTCCTTGCCTGAGGATATATCGCTCTGTTCCGTCTAGTAACTAATTCCTTCAAGAGAGCTATGGATCTTCCTCTTCTTCTATGGATGTGTAATTATCGACCAGTCCAAGAGCATCTCCACAATCTCATTATGTACCAAATTGCAATTTTGAAGTTCATGGTCATCATCTCTGGAGTAGAATTTCTTTAGCATATTCGCGTGGAACAACTTAAGGTTGCCATTAATGTTCACAACGTAATTCAAGTCTTTTTTATTCTTGAGTACTTCATATGCTCCTTTCCACTTCGTCAGAAGCTTGTTGTTATTGATGGGAGTAAAATTAGTATTTGTCTCCAGTTTTAAAGGATCTACTTAGAGACTTCTTATCAAAGCATTCCTTATAAAGAATCCTGTTTACTTCTGCATTCTCAGTTGCTATCTTTGCTGTCTCTTCCAGTTTCTGACAAAGGTCAAATATATATTGGTAAGTGCTTCGGGTTGGTTCATTGGTTTGTTGGTTGGTCCAAAGTTCTTCAAGGATGGAAAGAGGCCCTCTTACTCTCCATAGACTAGTTCAAATGGAGAAAATTTTAAAGTATCATGAGGGATTTCTCTCACTGCAAACAAAGTAGCAGGAATATATCAATGCCATTCCTTAGGGTAGTCTGGGCACAATTTCTTAAGGATGTTCTTGATTACTCTGTTTGCCTGTGAATGAAACGGGGAAGTAAAGAGAGGTTTGATGGTTAGTAGCTTGTGAATCTCTCCCATAAGTTCTGATACAAACTGACGACCTCAGTCACTTAGGATCTCTTTAGATATCCCTACATGCGAAAATACTGATATTAAGGCTTCTGCTATGGAGATAGAGTCGATGTTCTTAAGGGGGACTGCTTCTGGAAACTGTGTTGCCAAATCCATGATGGTTAGGATGAAACGACCGTCGGAGGGTGGTGGTGAAATAGGTCCAACGATATTGATGGCCACTCTTGAGAAGGGTGTTGTTATCATCTCTGGAAGTTTGAGAGGAATAGGCTTACTCTTCCTTGAAACTTGCTGACAGACTTCACAGGACCTCCAGAATCTAGTGATGTCTCCGCTTGCTCCAGGGCAAAAGAAGGTTTCAAACACTTTAGAAGCCCTTTTCCTGTGGAAAAAATGACCAGCGAGTGGGGACTTGTGGGCCAGTTGTAAGATGAGTTTCCTACATCTTAGAGGAACAACCAAGGCCTTTTGACCTATTTCATGTCTGTTAGGGCTATCAATACACACACTATATAATAATCCTTGTATCATTTCATACTTGAATTTAACTTTGTCCTTAAAAGCGCTTTCTATAAAGCCACATCCATGACGTTCTCTGACATTATTTAACGTAGGGCACTGGTCTTGAAGCGATTTAAATTCAACCAGAGTTACCTTAAGTAAATCAAGTGACGTTTTAAAAAAGAGTGATATCGTTTTTCTTTTGTGAAGTCATTGTCCTAGTCTGAACTAGGTTAACAGTTGCTTCACAAGTGGATATTTTCATACCATCAGCTGCTATGATGTTCTTACCTAAGAGAACATTACTGCATTTCAGGGGGGCACAAACTGGTCAAAGCCAACCTTTGAAAAATTTGCAGTCAAGATGACAATTAACAATCGGAAATTTGTTACCGTTCCTAAGGAAATCCATGACCTCACACATTTCAGCTTTTGTTAAATCAGCATCTGGTAACAAATGGCCAGCAACCATAACACAGGAACAGCCTGTGTCCCTCAAAATTGTAGCATTTGTCCCATTGATGGAACCACTTAGCATTATGCCTAGGCAGGTGATACAAATATCGTCCTGTCTCCATGTTGTAAACGATATTTACCTTTTCTTCCTTCTTAGTCAGCCAATTCTGCCATTTCTTTAAGAGACTTAGGCTTACCTTCTTTTATATAGAACTTAATATCCATGTGACAAGCATGCAAAAACTGGTCCCTAAGTACTAAGTCTTTTAATTCGATGAAATCAAATCCTATCTTTTCACTTTCCAACCCAAATCCAAAAATTTGACTTAGGTGATTTGAGAATTGGGTGTAGGTTTTGTCTGTCTCGATTCTCATCGACTGGAACTTTTTCCTATAGAATTCTGATGTTTTCTTAAATTCTGATAGTAATTCCTCCTTCACTGTATCATAATCTTGTATGATTTCTGTGGGGAGCGCCGCAAATATATTTCTAGCTTTACCCTTGAGTTAGGAACCCAGTTGGATTGCGTAGATCTCCTTCGGCCATCCTGATAGTTCGGCAATCTTCTCAAAATGGAGCAAATATGATGTTAAGTCATTTCCTTCCTCGTAAGCTGGTAACTTAAATGTTGGGATCATTATGCTTGGGTTCAGATATTCATTACTTTGAGCACCTTCTAGTCTTGCCTCTCTTGATTCTTTTTGAAGTTCTAATTTTCTTAATTCATGCTGTCTTTCCTTTTCTCTTTCCTCGCGTTCTTCCTTCACTATTCTTTCTTCTTGTTCTTTGGCACATTCTTCTTGGTCCATTTCTTGTTGCTCCTTGATGAAATCTATTAACTTTTCACCAGCAAGTCCCATACTTTCTCCTAATTCCTTGAGATCTGTTAATGATAAATATTTGGACATTTTAAGAATGAACAGAGCTACAAAAGTCGCCCCCCCAAAATAACCTTTCCGCTGAAGAGGAGTTTTATTACCTTCAACTGTGTGTTACAGTACCTTCTCACAACTCAAGTTAGGTGGAAACCAATGTTGTAGCGGGCCGAAAATATATCTCTAATCCCAATCGATCCAACCCGCTTCCTACACTGTCTGGACGTGAGAAATCGAGGGAGAATGAAACAGATTGTATATACAGTCCCTTTACTTACAAAAGAATACAGTTATATTTACAGCAATTTATATTCACAAGGGAAGTGTGCACACTTCAAAATGAGGCCAAATTCCCCAATCCAAATAGGATACCAAAAGAGAATTTTCTAACAGGCGAATACAACAAATTTACTTAAATATATCTACACAAAACATAAAAAACACAACAACAACCGAACGAAAAGGGTCACACGCTATCACTTGTGTGCTGGAGGTGGGTGGTAGTAGGCTAACATAAAAGGAGGCAGGATTGTCAGCCAATGCGGGTATGGTGGTCCAGGTGTCTAGCGAGGTATGAAAGCCCTCCGTCTCGGGGCTGGGCGGAGCACTCGTCTAGAGAACCCTTCTTGCCGTCCGTCCAAGCTTCCACTCTCTGTAGAAGAGATATATCTTCCGTTTATGACCCATTTACTTATACATGGAAGGGAAACTAATAAGTGGGCATTACCCGAGTAAATTTATCGACTAGCTTACCTCTAAATGTATATCCAAACAATCCTCAAAATATAATCTTTTGATAAAAGATTATTTTAAACAAAGTACTATTTTGTTTTAATTATAGTGATATATCAAAACTAGCTACTATCTTTCCACATTATGGTGCCTGGAAAGAAAGAAAAACATGGTAATCATTTTATACATAAAATAAACAAAAACAAAACAAACCCATTCCCATTCACACACACACACACATTCTTACAGAGGGAGGGAGAGGGTACTGAGAAAAGGGGTGGGAGAATGGCCCTTTTACACACTCACATTCGCTCCACCACACCCCTCCTTCCTTAAGCCATTCGACCAGTCACTCACAAAACCCCTTCAATCACTCTTCACGGTACCACTTGTGCTCAATCGCACCCTTCTGCACCCATTGACACTCTTCTACTGGTCCCTGACTACGCGTAGCAATTGGTCGGGTTTGTTCATCAGTCATCCTGTCAGTCTCATCGTCACTATTTATCATATCGTCCACCATACTTTTAGCCCTCATTACCAGTTCTCCCATCTCACGACAGAATTCTTTCATACTCTTCTATTCAGAACCTTCACTCATCATACCCCCATTCATCAGCTCCTCACTCACAGCTCTCATCCAACTCAAAGTACATTCTTGCGAAACAGACAGGTCACTCACATCCCCTGTATTCGTAACAGGCATACCAGAAACCTCTTCGACTGGTTCCCACCAGAAACCTGAAAAATCAGCCACTTCATCATTCACTACATCAAACTCACCCCTACTATTACCATTCATAAAACCCGAAAAATCAGCCACACTAGGTTCATTCTGCCCAAACACACTATCATTCATACTGTTCCCAAAACCAGAAAAATCAGGCACAGGCAGCTCACTCACTCGTCTACTTATACCAGCCAAATCACTCACCTGTTTACGCAAAAACTCAATCTCCCTTTCAAGATCCCCCATACCAGAAAGACTGCTCAGACTTACTTTCATTCGTACTTGCATTCTTCCTTTCACTCTTCTTTGTACGCTTTCTACTCCTCAAGACTAAGACTAGCTCTTTCCCAGACAGATCCATACTATCACATTCAATCTCATCATCATGCACTTTACCTCTCTCTCTCTACACAGTCCATACACCGGATGGCTCACCAGGTAGTCAGGAGGTTCTCTCCAGCTCCTTAACTGACTCTGATGAGCCCGCACTCTCTCAGTCATACCGTCATTCAAACTCCAAAACATACGTCACCCCATTTTCCCAAACCCTCACAACTCTATAAGGTCCATCAAACTTCTCACTCATCTTTGACACATTCAACCTACCCTTCACTTCTTTCACCTTCAATACTTTTGCACCTAATTCAAATGAATGGAACCTTTCATGCGCCTCACGCCATACACTCTGCTCACTTTCACTCAAATGAAACCTATCTTTCACTTGCCTTTCAAAATTCATCACAAACTGACATGGGGACATTCCAGTTGCACTATGCACAGTTGAATTATATGCCCACAACACTCTCCCCAGACACACATCCCAGTCATTCACTGTCGTACTCATCATTCTCAACATCTCACACAAGGTTCTTATAGTCCGTTCAGCCAATCCATTTGAAGACGCTACATACGGAGTTGTTCTCACATGCTCCACACCATTCTCTCTCAACATTTGCTCAAACACTTCCCCTACAAATTCAGGCCCATTATCACTAAGACATCTTCTAGGCTTCCATACACACATAGGAAAGAAAAACTGCTCAACCACACGCGCAACAGTCACACTCCTTTTATCTCTCACAGGCGCTGCATACACAAACTTACTTTTATGATCAACCATAACAACCATACCAACATTCCCAGCACTCGTATGCGGCAAAGACACACAATCAATCACTACCAATTCAAGCGGTTCTTTTGCATCAACTTTCAACATCGGTGGTTTCACTTGCACACCTTGCACCTTTCGCTTCTGACACCTTTCACACATAGTTGCAACATCATTCACAACAGTTCTCAGAAATGGATGGAACACACGCTCCTTCATACACTCCCACAGCTTAAACTTACCCATATGCCCATAATTATCATGCACAACCTTCACCAGACCAATCATACCAACTAAGGACATCACAGGTACATACATATCATCATTACCCTTCACATGCCTCACAAAATATACAACATCCATACAAACAACAAAATCCTTAGCATACCTTTTAAAATCACTTAAACACTCTGGCCATTGATTCAAATCAACACGCATCATTACACACTTCTTCAACTCACTAACAAAAGGACATATCTCTTGCATCTCTAGAATATCTTCATCACTTAAAATCTCATTCTCATCATCCATGACCAACTCAATCATACCACAAAACTTGACAACATTCTTTGCACACTCATTCAACCTCATCACCTCACATTCACCTTTCATAAGGCAATCCTTATCAGCATCCAAAGACAAATCATTCAATCTCATAAAGTCTACACCAAGCAAGAAACAACACGGCATTTGCTCATCCTTCAGAATCACAAAGTCATGCTTCACATTCACACCATTACCCAAACTCACTTTCAGACCAACCTGTTCCCATGCCGCTATCATTCCATTCCCCAATCCACTTATCTGTAACTTCACAGGTTTATGCTTGCGACATTTAAACTCATCATACTTACTCAGAATCCTCTCATTTACTAAAGACACTTGCGCTCCAGTATCAATCAAACCACAGAACAACCTTTCACCAACTTTCACTCTCGCTTCCATCATATCAGGTCCACCATGTTCGCAATACACAGAAGGAACGAGCACACCAACATCAGCACTGATATCCACACTGTCATTAACTCCCATATCATCACTCACCACACGACGCTCATCTTCATCCAGACAATCATTCTTCTATCTTATATATAAACACTTTTCAATCACCCAATTGTAGTGCACACAGTCAAAGGCACATAGTCAAAGTCACTCAAATCTTCCAAAGTCCTTGCAATCCTACTATCAGCCCACTTCATACGCTGCAGATACACAAGAGGTTGATGATCTGTTTTGATCACAAACCTCACACCATACAAAAACGGACACAACACTTTCAAACAATACCTTATCGCAGCCAACTCTCGCTCCACAGTCAAATACTTTCGTTCTGCAACATTCATAGCCTTGGATACATACCCAATTATTCGCCTGACATTCTCTCCATTCAAACGCTGCTCTTGCATCAGAAAACCTCCCATACAATACCCACTCGCATCTGTATACAATTCAAGCATTTTAGCATTTACACTATAATCTGGGTAAGCCAATTCAACATCTTCAGCCGCTGCCTCTTTCAGTCTCTCATACGCCTCATTCATCTTATCATTCCACTTGACAACCGTACTACCTTTCTTGCCCATCCACTCAGTCAGAGGCTTACTCACACCAGAACAATCACGTATAAACTTTTGCTGGAACTCAATCAAACCCCAAAACGACTTCAGTTGCTTCACAGTCACCGGTTTAGGAAACATTCGCACCTTCTCAACATACTTCGGTGATTTTCGCAACCCATTCTCACTCACCATATGCCCAAGGAATTCCACTTCTTTCGCAAACCATTCACACTTCGCCACTTTCACCTTCACACCAACACTCTCCAACGTTCTCAACTCATCATTCACCAATCTCATATGCTCCTCAAAAGTCTCAGTCATAATCAAAATATCATCTATAAACGCAATCACATTCTTACTCGCAAACTTACTCAACACAACATTCATTGCCCGCTGGAAGGCTCCGGGAGCATTAGCCAACCCAAAGCTGAGGTTCCGGAACTGGTAATGCCTCTTTGAGGAAGAGAAGGCAGTTACTGGCCGGCTCTCCTCAGCAATGGGCATCTGGTAATACCCCCGTACCAGATCCAGCTTCGTAAACCACTCCATCCCATGCATACTATACACACCCATCGGAAACCTTTCATTCACCTTTCGATAATCCACACACAGACGCAATCTTCCATCTGGCTTACATACAGGTACAATTGGACTATTCCATGCACTCTCACTCTCTTCAATCACCCCCAATTGCTCCAATTCCAAGCACTGCTCCTCAATCTCATCAGCAACCGGACGTGGGAAATGCCTCGGCCGCTGATAGATTGGGGAGTCCTCCTTCAGGACAATCTTGAATTCCGGGAGCTTTGCAACCCCGAAATCCAGATCACCCTTACTGAGGGCTCCCTTTCGTTCAAATATCATTCGATACACATCCTCCCTTTCATACTCAGTTAAACATCCATCCAATTCCACCATGCTCTTCACATCAGTATACGTCCATTCACACGTCTCTTCACCTGCAACATTCACCCTGACATCCGTACTATCATCCATACCTACCTTATTGACAGTGGAGAGGTGGCCCAGTACATCTCCGACTTGGATTCCCTTCACCTGCCCTTTCACACTGGGGTTCACCTGCACACATACAAAAGGATCATTCATTCTCATCAAGCCATCAAACACACAAGCAACACGCCTTACCTTATAATATGCATCCTTTCCATCCAATATCACAGTGTTCTCACCCACATTCAAACTAACATCCTTACTCCAAATCACTCTAACAGACACCCTTTCACCCTTCACAAGCCTTACATTCTCCATAGCAGTCACCTCAATACCAGTAAACACACTCCTCAAAACGCTACCATCTTTCCCTACATACAACTTATACACCCCATTTTTACCAATCTTTCTCTCAATCTGATCACTCGCAGGATGCACAACCATACGATTCATTTTCATAAAATCATAGCCCAAAATCACACCATACTCACTACTCACCTTATCAATCACAGAAAATTCACATTCATTCATCATCATACCATGCATTCAACAGCTGACCTTATCATTCCAATCACAGGCACTCTCCTATTACCAATACCTACCAACCTACCCTTGCACTCAGACAGGAGGGCTTTCTCGCTAACCTTGTCATACACATCTTTATACACCAAGCTCGCCTTGCATCCAGAATCTATTAAAGCCAAACACTCAATTCCATTCAATTCCACCTTCACACTCAGACACTCATACTTCCTACCAGACAGCACTTTCACACTAGACAGTCTTACCAACACATTACTCACACTCATGCACCCAGAGGATACTTCAGCAGGTACCATCTTACCCTTCAGTTTCCCACTTCAGACTTTCCATTCACACCTTGCGCTCTCAGTCTAATCCCACATTTTTCACTTGAATGTCCTTCCATTGCACAATAGCTACATACATTCCTCTGGTCACGACACATCCTTGCATAATGACCAGCCTTTCCACAATTACCACATGCATATTTCATAATTTCCCCACCAGTTGCTCCACCATTCAACCTCGGACAATCTTTCTTCAAATGGCCTATTTCTTTACACTCGAAGCACTCTTTCACACTTTCCTGGCAATCCTTTATCATATGCCCTTTCTTACCACACCCAAAACATGCACCAGATGTCCACCTACATTCTGCCAACATATTACCTTTCCTTCCACACCGACGACATTCCACAATCTTTCTCCCACCATCCGGTCTCTCGTTTGCTGGGACATACCTCAGTTTCTCTCTCATATATTCGTTCCCACGCTTGAAATTCATCTGCCCCCTTCCATTCGACCACCCTCCATTTGCCCATCCATTCTGCCGGCCCAGGAAGTTCGACATCACTCCAGCTGGTGCAGCCTTCAGGGCCTCCCTGTAGCTGACAAACTGCTGGGATGGATGAAAGCTCCTGGGCTTCTTACCCCCAACATTCACACTGTACCATCCATCCTCTTCTAGATCGCTTTCATAATCAAATCGTCCATCTTCTAACAGTTCCAACACATCCTCCCACATCAACCGTTCACCTGTCAGTCTCACTCTCTCCTTTCTCTTTCCACTCAGCCATTCACTCACCTTTCGCGGGATCGTGTCCAAAAACTTCCTCATGAGTGGTTTACATTCATTTACATCATCATCATCATACCTCGTTCTTGCCATACTCTCAAGCCTATGTGCATACATATTTACACTTTCACTCTTCCCCATTCGAGCCTTCTCAAATTCATTCACCCTTTTATACTTCACACTCTCTTTCATTCGTTTCACCTGCCCAATCAATCTCTTCTTCACTACATCGTACTTTGGCTCTCCCACACTCGTTATCACTCGCAAGAACTCCAACACTTTCCCATCCAAACAATCTCCCAGAACACTCACCCAGTGACCCTTGTTCTGCGGGTACTTGAGCTTGCAGTACCGCTCAAAATCCCCGAAGAACTCATCCATACTCTTTTCCCCATGCAATCTAAACTTATCAATCCTTGGCACTTCCCTAATCAAAATTCCTTTCCCCACATTCACTTCACTCTCCGAAGAGCTACTCTCGGTCTCACTCATTCCAATCATATCGTCACTCTCTCCCTCATCTGAGTATAGCGAATCCACACTCTTCCCTCTCGCCTTCCTATCCTTAACCTTAGAACCATGCTTACTTCCTCTCTTACTTTCCACTCTCTTCCATTCACCCCCTTTCCTACCACTCACAGTATCTCCTTTTGACTCAATCATACTGCCATCCATTCCATTTAGCAGAGTCCCTTCAGTAGGAGCAGGGGTCAGGGTTGTAGGTCCTGGGGCTGATCCAGCCCCTGTCATCATGTTATACAGGTCCTGCATCCGTCGGTCTGTCTGATCCTGTCGGTCTCCCATTTCCTTCTTCATCCTATCAGTCTTTTCATTCATCCCTTTTATTTTATTCTCCATTTCCTCCATCATTTCCCGCAACATTTCACACTCCTCTTCTTTCTTTCTCAACTCCAGTCTCAATCGCACTACTTCCTCATTCAATGTTTCCGCTACAGCCATTGTTCCCAAGTTAGTAAAAAGAGATAGGAGGAGGGAAAAATCAGTCAAACTACTTGTCACACTAATTGGGTATGGACTGCAATCCAATCCTGTCACTCTCCCAGTTTCGAAGTCTCACGTCCCTATTCGGGCGCCAAATGTAGCAGGCCAAAAATATATCTCTAATCCCAATCGATCCAACCCGCTTCCTACACTGTCTGGATGTGAGAAATTGAGGGAGAATGAAAGGACTGTGAAAGAAAGTTTTCCGATGTGTGTGGTATCTGAGTGTGTGTATAGTATGCATGGGATGGAGTGGTTTAAGAAGCTGGATCTGGTACGGGGGTATTACCAGATGCCCATTGCTGAGGAGAGCCGGCCAGTAACTGCCTTCTCTTCCTCAAAGAGGCATTACCAGTTCCGGAACTGGTAATGCCTCTTTGAGGAAGAGAAAGCAGTTACTGGCCGGCTCTCCTTTTATTTTATTCTCCATTCCCTCCATCATTCCCCGCAACATTTCACACTCTTCTTCTTTCAAAGAGGCATTAGCGGAAACATTGAATGAGGAAGTAGTGCGATTGAGACTGGAGTTGAGAAAGAAAGAAGAGGAGTGTGAAATGTTGCAGGGAATGATGGAGGGAATGGAGAATAAAATAAAAGGGATGAATGAAAAGACTGATAGGATGAAGAAGGAAATGGGAGACCGACAGGATCAGACGGACCGACGGATGCAGGAGTTTTATCACCTTCAACTGTGTGTTACAGTACCTTCTCACAACTCAAGTTAGGCAGAAACCAATGTGAGCATGAACAACTGCACACCCCTTTCTTTTTACTCTGTTGGGATAAATTAAACCAAGTGTGAAACTTAAAATATAGAGTTAGGCACACAAATTTACCACTAACAATTTGGTAATAACCTTTCAAATAATGAGAGATAACCAAATATGCAATAGTAAAAAGAAAACAGTACAGATGTACCCCCCCCCTCAAAAATGAGAAGCCGTATTTACTGTCAAAGGATTTAAAAGAAATTTAAATGCTCAAATGTCATATTCGGCCAAAACCCATTCATAAAGGCAAGGAAATCTAGACTGTAACTCAAAAACTCATAAGGATGAAAAATGCTTTGCTATTACATTAGTTGTACTCTGAAAAGGTCAAGCTGGAAAAGAAGCCTTGCAGGGAAAACAAAGTTTAGATTATCGTTAGAAACTAAATCTCACGATCTTTACAATACACAATCCTAATCAGATCCTGTCTGCAGCGTCACAAAGTGGGCTATTACCACCCACTTTTTGATAGTGAGGACAAAAATTAAACTATAGCAAATTAAGTAGTTTACAATAGAAATAAGCAAAATAAGTTAATACATACATAAGAAGAAAAGTAATTTGCTAACAGTAAATACACAAAACTGGAAAAAAAACAAAAATAATGCAAAAAATAAACCAAGACTAAATAAACTCTGAAGAAAGTGACAAATTTCCCTGATGGTGAACGACTGAGGGGATGATTTGAGTTTGAGTTCGGTTAATCACGAAGATGAATTGCCTACAAAAAAAAGATTAGGAATAATAATCTCAAACTAACTAAAGAAAGCAATAGCCCCTTGAGCAAGGGACTTAAAATTACACAGGAAATTACCTTAAAAAGGTATAAATGAGGCAAAAAATAATACACAAAAACCTTAGCCCTTTAAGAAAGGGATTATAAATTAACAATCACCAAAAAAAATACCCTTAAAAGGTAAAGGTTATGCACAAAACACTTTTAAGGGGGCACAAAAATCTAGAAAAAAAATATGCACAATTCAAAAGTTGATAAATATATACAAAGAAACTTTAGGAAAATGGACACACACAATGGAAAGCAAACGCACCTTTATGTTGATGTTTCCGAAACAGTAAAGGTTTGGGTTTTAAAGTTTGCCCAGAGGTGACCCATTTCTCAGATGGGGGCCTTCTGGTAAATGCGTCAAATCCCTCTGAGGCAGCCATGATTAGTGCCCTTCAGACACTTGATGGCACGCCGGTGAGTGTGACGCCACATTCTACCATGAACTTCATGAAAGGAGTTGTTTATGCAAGGGAACTCGTGGACTACATAGATGACATCACCTTACAGTAAGTCTACCATATGATGAGAAAACAGGGAAGGGCCTCGAGATCCACCCCTTATACTCTTCGGCACGTTCAACTGTGACAAGCTCCCTGAGTCGGTGCATGCCGATGGGTATCGCTACCGCATGAAGGCATTCGTGCCACTGCCACGGAGGTACTACTACTGCCATCGCTTTGGCTATACGAATTGCTCCTGTCGACATGCACAGTCAGGGTTACCCAAGTTGTTTGTAAGTTGCTCCAACGTCGATCACATTAAGTCCAAATTGTGTGTGGTCAATTGTGTAGAGCCTCACCCCGCTTCCTCGAAGCAATTTAGTGCCTATCCCCTTGACAAAGAAATCCTGGTTGTTCAGACCACGGATCATCTCTCAATTTGCGAGGCTAAGAACTTGGTCCTTGCACGCTGTAGCGGCGGGATCGCGAGTCCCCAGCCAAAAGTTCCCGCCGCCCTGACAAGGTCCGCTCGGTGGTTCAAGGAGAGTGTATTGAGGAGAGAGAGTATTTTCTAAATTTATTAAAAACCAATGAATAATGGCGATCAACCACAACCCCAGTAAATAATAAAAATGCAAATTCAACCAATCACCAAAATATTTACAATTTCTAAACACACACAAAAAATATATATAGTTGGCCTCACAATAATACCTTGGCCAACAAATACATGTATATTTACACAAAAGGCCTTACAATAAGATCTTGGCCACGCAACGAATATTAGAACCAAGATATCGCGAAAGATGGGTGCACCCTTAACTATCTAATCGAGTGAGACGTATTGGAGAAAGTGGGAGGTGGATCACTTTCTGCGGGATTCTGAGGGGTCCAGGACTCGGCAAAGCCGAGGATTTTGGGTTGCTGGGACGCTTGTTGGTACCAACTGCTGGGTCACAGTCGGTTGGATGCTGCTTCAACCACTCCCTGGAGACTGGAAGGTGCTGGCCAAGGTCCACACGTTAGAAAATTGCCCCAAAAGGTAGGCACACTTGCGAGGGTCAGGATTGGCTTCAGCCGTCTCTGAAAGCCAGATGTCGGCGACAATCGGTACCACGGAACTGGAAAAGAGAAGGCACATTCAGTCACCTATTCACTGTCACACTCAAACATCTTTACTCCTAACTCATTCAACCATATCCACTCTCACACAATCTTCACTCACCTATCCTCCGTCCAGGCGGTTCTTCCTTCTTCAGTCACAACTAATGACTTCCAAACTATTAAACTAACAATATTTGCTGAAAGAATCCGCCTAAAAAGAAAACAGGAGATGAATGGGGGAGCACGATAGAGATCCATCGAGTCCCCCCACACAAAGCAAAGACGGTGATCACACAATCCACACACACACACATTCTGCAAAAGAAGAAAAAAGACTAGACATAGGGGAGGGGAGGCGGACAACCAAACTACTACATCCCTCCCAGCTAAATTCGCCTCACCTCACCATGTCTCAATCCCCATCTTCATTCATTCACAATGCTTTCGACATCACCCAGTCATACTCTTTCACTCTGCCTCTCCTCCTAGTCACAGGTCCATCAACTGTCTCTGTCATCTGTCGTAATGTCTCCTCATGTCTGTCCATGGCCCCTTCTCTATGTACTTCATCCACACACACATCCGACATTCCCTGACCAATCCCACTCAAATCCTCAACTAACCTCTCTACTACATCCATCAAACCTTCCCATTCTTTCATAGCATTTATCGACTCTTGTTCCAATTTCGCACTTATCCCATTTATACTCTCTAGCATAGACTCAGACTCATTCAACGGAAACTTACAAATACTGTACATTCTATCATATACTCCATCTTGATCTTGCACAAACCCAGAAAACTCTCTCACATCACTCTCACCAAACTGTTCCATCCATTCATCCTTTCTCAACCGTTTACTCTTACGCTTCCCCCTTCGATGTTCAACTACCACTAACTGCTTCCCCTCTAAAGCACTAGCTATATCATCCACCATTTCACAGTCTTCCATTCTTTCAGACAGATATTCATTCACCAGATGTTGCACCAAATATTGAGGAGGTTCACGCCACTTTCGCAACTGACTTTGATGCGCTCTACGTTCATCCAAACTTCCATCCTCTCTTTCACGAACTATCACATAACTTACCCCATTTGACCAAACCTTTCTTACTACAAACGGACCTTCAAATTTCTCTTTCAACTTATCCACATTCAGTCTACCTTTTGTCTCAATCTCCTTTAGTACTTTATCACCCACAGAAAAACTCTCAAACCTTTCATTCCCTTTTCTCCACAACTCACGATCCTTCTCACTAAGTCCCATATGTGGCCTAATCATTCGTTCAAAGTTCATCAAATACTTACATGGTGACATTCCAATCGCCTTATGCACTGTCATGTTATACGCCCAAAGCACTCTTCCCAAACATTCATCCCATTCTTTCCCATCTTTCACCATCAATCGTAACATCTCACTCAAAGTTCTTATCGTCCTTTCAGCCAAACCATTCGCACTAGGCATATACGGCGTCGTTCGCACATGATCTATTCCCCATTCACTCAACATCTCCTCAAAAGCACGTCCTACAAACTCAGGTCCATTGTCACTCAACATTCGCACAGGCTTACACATGCACATGGGCAGCATTCTCTCACTCACTTCTCTAGCAACAGTCAATGAAGATTTATTTGTCACAGGTGCAGCATACGCAAATTTGCTCTTATGATCCACCATCACAATCATCCCTACATACCCTCTTGCAGTCCTCGGAAAAGACACGCAATCGATCGCTACCATTTCAAAGGGTTCATTCACACTCAACTTTAATACAGGTGGGGCGGCATACACTCTCTGATACTTTCTCTTCTGGCACACTTCACACGTAGTCGCTACATCCACGCAAATCTTTCTCAAAAAGGGACTAAATATACATCCTTTCATACATTCCCACAATTTATTCTTACCCATATGTCCAAACCTATCATGCACAATCTTCACCATTCCAATCGTGCCACACACGAAAAACACCGGAATATATACATCCTCATCATCTATACATTGCACAAAATACACTAAACCCTTGCACACTACAAACTTTCCAGCAAACCTTCTAAACTCTCTTAATATGCAACTCCATTCATTCACAGGAACACTGGTCATCACGCTATCTTTCAATTCATGCACCATCGGACATGACTCTTGCATGCTCTCTATATCTTCAGCAGTCAACAGTTCTTCACTCAAATCGACACCTGCCACTCCTACAAATCCAGTTGAGCCTACAAGCTCACTCTGCAACTTCCCAACTGTTACACCATCTTTCACTAAACATTCATTACATACATCCACTGAAATCCTATTCTTACGCAGAAAATCAATCCCAAACAGAAAACAATAAGGTAATTCATTCTCACTTAGCACAACAAATTCATGCAATATATCATTCAACTTCCCCATGCTTACAGACAAACTCACTTCCTCCCATGCCATAATACGTCCACTTCCGAGTCCACTTATCGAAACTGTCACACCTTTTCTAGAAACATTCCAACTCATATTATCAACATCACACACAACTTTTGCATTCACCAAGGAAATTTGCGCACCTGTGTCAATCATTCCACAATAGCTCTTCCCATTCATAGTCAAGGTAACTTGCACTCTCTCTTCAAGTCCATGTTCACACATTATATTCAACACTTCGGTCTGTTCCACAAACACTTCTGCAGCATCCAAACCTTCATCTTCACTAACAGGAACAATTCCTTCGCAAACGTAGTCAATCTCTCTTCTTACATAATTCTTCTTCTCAATCAGCCAATTATAATGCACACCACTCAAACATTGCAGATGCAACTCACACCCATTCACTCGGTCTACACCTTTACCACGATACATCACTGGCTTCTCCACACCATAATGCACATATACTCTCACACCAAACAGCTTACTCACTATCGCTAACACTTCCTGAAACATCATCACTCCTGGCATACACATACTTCTCAACTCTTTTCTTAACCTACTTGAATTTTCCATTCCCAATTGCTCTGGTCTCTTACACGCTTCTTCCATAACCACCTTTCGTAATGCATTCACACTTTCTGGCACCTTTTCAAGCAATCCATCTTTCACCAAGTCTCGTAAACCATACAACACACTTTCGAACATAGAATCACCTCCACCCTTACATTTTCTTCCAACAACTACACCTGCTGGCAAATACTCAGGATTTATGCTTACAACCTCACTCTCATTCAAACTACAAGGCAAACGTGACATCAAATCAGCAATCACATTCCTTTCACCTGGCAAATACTCAACCACAAAATCAAAATCACTCAAATCCTCTATCGTCCTTGCAAGCCTACTATCAACTAACCTCATACGCTGCAAATACACTAGTGGCTGGTGATCTGTTCTCACTACAAACCGTACTCCATACAGAAATGGTCGTAACGACTTGAGACAGAATCTTAACGCAGCCAGCTCTCTTTCAATCGTTGAATATGCACGCTCTGCCACACTAAACGCCTTGGAAACATACGCAATTACTCGCTTTCTTTCAACCCCATTCACAACTTGATCTTGCATCAAACATCCACCCATCGAATGACCACGTGCATCCGTATACACTTCAAGCATTCCTGCATTTGTTCCATATGCTGGATACGCAAGTTCCACATCTTTTGCAACTTCCGCTTTTAACTTTTCAAACGCTGCATTCATAGAGTCATTCCACTTAATCACAGTACTCTTCTTTTTCCCAGTCCATACACTCAACGGTTTCATTACACCTGAACAATCTTTCATAAACTTTCTTCCAAACTCAACTAAACCAAGAAATCCACGCAGCTCTCTCACTGTGGTAGGCTTAGGGAAATTCCTAACCTTTCCCACGAACTTCTCCGATTTACGCAATCCAACCGCACTCACCTTATGTCCTAAAAACTCAACTTCACTAGCAAACCATACACATTTAGACAACTTCACTTTGACACCAACCTCTTCCAACTTTCTTAAAACATCATTCACCAAGGTCATATGTTCTTCCATGTTCTCACTCATTACCAAAATATCATCCAAAAACACTCGTACATTCTTACATGGAAAACCACTCAACTCTACATTCATAGCACGCTGAAAAGCAGCTGGGGCATTCGCCAACCCAAAGCTCAGGTTTCTGAACTGATAATGGCGCTTTGAGGTAGAGAACGCCGTAATAGGTCTACTCTCTTCAGCCACAGGCATCTGGTAGCATCCACGTACCAGATCCTTCTTAGAAAACACTTTCATTCCATACATACTGTACACACATTCAGACACAACACTCATAGGAAACTTGTCTTTCAACGTTCGTTCATTCACTCTTCTATAGTCAATACACAGTTGCAAACGTCCATCTGGCTTTCGTACAGGTACAATCGGACTATTCCAGGCACTCACACTCGGCTCAATCACGCCAATTCTCTCTAATTCCTCACACTGTTCCTCAATCTCTTGAGCCACAGGGGCAGGGAAATGACGAGGCCTTTGATATATTGGCATATCGTTGCTCAAAATTATTTTGAACTCAGGCAAGCGAGCATTGCCAAAGTCCTCATCCCCTTGACTCAAAGCACCTCTCCTATTCCACAACATCCTGTAAACTTTTTGCTTCTCACATTCACTCAACTTTTCTTCCAATTTCACTTGCTCAATCAAATCTTCATACTTCCAAACATTCGACGTTACACTCACGGAAAACACATTTGCGTTCACCACATGCATATCATTCTCCATATTCACCACTGTATTTAACACACCCAATTTATCTCCCACTTGCACTCCTCTAAGACTCTTCCTTCGCAGATCAGGCCAAACTTGCATGCAGACACGCGGATCTTTCATATCAATTATACCATCAAACACATGCAACACTCGCCTTAATCGATAGTTCGCAGCACTACCATCCAAGACATAAATATTCCCATCATTCTCATTTATCTCAACATCCGAATTCCATCCAATCCTTACACTCAATGTTTCATTCTGCTTGACAGGCACACTCTCAATCGCATATACCTCCAGACCTTTCATGATGTTCACTCTCACACTTCCATCTGGATTCACATACCATTGAAACTTCATACTTCCATTCTTCTTACATTCAATCATCTCTAAATCCGGGTGAATCACAATACCATTTGCTTTCAAAAACTTATAACCTAATAGCATGTCATACTTCTTGTTTGCACCTTCTACAACACAAAATTCATCTTCATTCATCCGGACACCGGCAATCAAAACACTTTCTCTAAACCTTGCAACAATCGGCACATCCTGTTCACCTAATCCAGTCAAATGATATCCACGATCCTTAACTTCACTTACTTTCATTCCTACAAATGCTTCATAGTACACCACATTCACCTTACATCCTGTATCAATCAATGCACTAACTTCTCGTTCTCCACACTTAATTTTAACACACATACACCTATTCACTCTCTGACCCCAATTAACTCCACGATTTGACAATCCTTCTCTCACATTCATCACTTGCACTCTAGAGAATTCCCCAGAAGGAACCCTCTCATTCCTTAGTTTCCCTGAGTCGTATCCTCTCGATTACTTGCATCATTCCCATCCATTCTTTCATTCATGCATCTTTCTCCGGTCCTACACAACCTTGTTGCATGACCTACCATTCCGCATTTACCACAGGTAGCTCTTGGACTGGCACACATCCTGGCATAATGCCCTATCTGCCCACAATTACCACACACTCCAGGTCCACTCATATTTACTCGACCACCTTCCCTGCAATCTCGTACCAAGTGGCCCATTCTTCCACATCCATAACACACTCTTTCCCTCGCACGACTACAATCTTTTATCATGTGCCCCATTTGTCCACAGCCAAAGCAACTTCCTTGTGACCAGCGACAGTCAACCCTCATATGCCCAACTTTCTTGCACCTCAGACACCTAGGCTCATTTACTCTAGATCTACTGTCATTCCTACCATTTGTGCGACCACTATTCCGACCATTCTGAACCCTACTCCACCCATTCCGACTCTCACTCCTACTTTTACTCCCTCTCGGTTGGCGGCCAACATACACACTCTGTTGTTCATTCTGCTCGCTGTAATAATTTTCCAAAAATCTAGACATCACTTCGATCGGGTTCTCTGTCAATGCGTCCCGATATGACCGGAACTGGGGCAACTTACTTCTACTTGAGTTGCGCACAGTGTGAATCGAGGCCTCCTCCCTTCCATAATCCTCAAATTCACGGTCCTCTAACATCTCCAGTACATCCTTCCATAGCAATCTTTCACCAGCCCATTTCATCTTCTCTTTCCTCTTATACGTCACATACTCACTCACTTCATTCGGAACCGTATTTAAAAACTTCTTCATCAGCTCCTTATTCCCATTTATTCCGTCATCTCCAAATCTCATTCGTGCCAAGGACTCTAAGCGATGCGCATAAGAATTCACATCCTCATTCTTCCCCATTCTCGCTTCCTCAAACCCATTTGTTTTCTTATATTTCACACTTGTCTTCATCCGCTTACAGTGCTCTATTATTCTCTCTTTCATAACCTCCCACTTAGGCTCACCCACGCTCATAATCGTCCGGTAAAAATCCTTCATACACCCATCCAGAAACTCGCACAACTCTTTCACCCAAAACCTATTATTCTCTCCAAATTTTTCCTTACAATAATTTTCATACTCTTTCAAAAACACTTTCACATCTTTTGCTCCTTCCACTCTAAACTTACTTAACTTTGGCACTTCTCTGATCAGTATACTCCGATGAACCTCAGCATCACTTTCACTATCACTCACTTCTCTCCCACTTTCACTCATGCCTTCATTCGAGCTGAAATATAAGGAGTCAATACTAGCCAGTCGGGTCCTTTCCTGTCGGTCTGGGCATCTAGTCTTTGGGGTCTTCTTTTTTCGATGCCTAGTCATTTGCAGGGGTTCCTTTATGCCTGTCAATCCCTTTTTATCAGTCATGTCAATTCCAAGTGGAGTCGAGGCCACACCCCCACCAATTGCACCTGATTCTCCCATTTTCTCATTCAGCATTCGCATCAATCTTTCCTCCATTCGCACCTCACTGTCTTTAATCCTCTCTTCCATTCTCACTTCCATCTCCCTCATTTTCCTTTTCAAACTATCATTCTCTTCTCTCAAATGCGCATTTTCTCTGTCTTTCTGCCGCACCAACTCATTTAGTCTTCTCATCTCCAACTCCATGGTCCCAATCTGTTCCTCCTCCATTAGGGACAAAAGACACAGGCTCTCACTCCTCTCCTTCCTCAAACCACCGGGCAGTCCCTATTCGGGCGCCAAAAATATGTAGCGGCGGGATCGTGAGTCCCCAGCCAAAAATTCCCGCCGCCCTGACAAGGTCCGCTCGGTGGTTCAAGGAGAGTGTATTGAGGAGAGAGAGTATTTTCTAAATTTATTAAAAACCAATGAATAATGGCGATCAACCACAACCCCAGTAAATAATAAAAATGCAAATTCAACCAATCACCAAAATATTTACAATTTCTAAACACACAAAAAAAAATATATATAGTTGGCCTCACAATAATACCTTGGCCAACAAATACATGTATATTTACACAAAAGGCCTTACAATAAGATCTTGGCCACGCAACGAATATTAGAACCAAGATATCACGAAAGATGGGTGCACCCTTAACTATCTAATCGAGTGAGACGTATTGGAGAAAGTGGGAGGTGGATCACTTTCTGCGGGATTCTGAGGGGTCCAGGACTCGGCAAAGCCGAGGATTTTGGGTTGCTGGGACGCTTGTTGGTACCAACTGCTGGGTCACAGTCGGTTGGATGCTGCTTCAACCACTCCCTGGAGACTGGAAGGTGCTGGCCAAGGTCCACACGTTAGAAAATTGCCCCAAAAGGTAGGCACACTTGCGAGGGTCAGGATTGGCTTCAGCCGTCTCTGAAAGCCAGATGTCGGCGACAATCGGTACCACGGAACTGGAAAAGAGAAGGCACATTCAGTCACCTATTCACTGTCACACTCAAACATCTTTACTCCTAACTCATTCAACCATATCCACTCTCACACAATCTTCACTCACCTATCCTCCGTCCAGGCGGTTCTTCCTTCTTCAGTCACAACTAATGACTTCCAAACTATTAAACTAACAATATTTGCTGAAAGAATCCGCCTAAAAAGAAAACAGGAGATGAATGGGGGAGCACGATAGAGATCCATCGAGTCCCCCCACACAAAGCAAAGACGGTGATCACACAATCCACACACACACACATTCTGCAAAAGAAGAAAAAAGACTAGACATAGGGGAGGGGAGGCGGACAACCAAACTACTACAACGCCTGGCTATGCCTGAGATGTCTTATATGTCAATGTTAAAGAGACCCTCTGCTTCTGGCCCCTCCAGGCCTATGAGCACCTTCGTTTCCGCGCCCATCAAAAACTTTCTGCATGTTCTACTCACCCTGGGCGCTGCCCTGGTACAGATGGCAGTATAAAGAGTTTACATCCAGCCCTGGCTAAGACCAGGGCTCCCCCTCCTTCCCTCAGCATGACTGTTTCCCTGTCAGTAGACTCAAAGGATGCAACATCCCTGAAATTGGTCGGGAGTACATCTTCCGGGCTTCCTAAAGCTGCCTCCCGAAAGGAGGACATCACTAAAGGAGCTTCGGCTCCTATGCCCACACGGAGTGTAAGGCTGGTTGACTCAAATGTGGTGGATCCTCCAAAGGAGGGACCCCCGAATCTGAAGCTGCCATGCCTGTCTAAGTTTTCCAGGCGGAGGAAGGAAAAGACTTGCGCTTTCAGCTCATTGTCCTGCCAACAGCGCCCGGAGTTCTTCTTCTGGGATGCTACACAGCCATTTCTGTGAGGGTCTTCTCTTCGAAGAGCTCCTCCAAGCTAGGCCTTGAGGGCATATTCCTTCAAGGGAATTGCTGCGGACTCCGGGCCAATTGGAAGGAGCTGCAGAGGCTTGTCTTCTCCCATTTTCCCTTAGCTTTCTTTTTACAGCAGACCATGCTGAGTGCGTGCCCCCTGCCCACACTCACGGGGAATGAGGGTTTTGCAACCTCACCACCTCAGGATGGGGGTTGAGCGTGAGGATGCTCCATTTACACCAAGGTTGATGTCCCAGTTCATCTCATCCCTTTAGATAACTCCTTTAAGGCAGTAGCTGTGCAGCTGCACCAGGATAGGAGGTATATCATTATTTCCGCGTACATTCCACCGTCAGTCGACTTCAACGAGGGTAACTTCCGCCGCCTTGTAGCACGGTTGCCGAGCCCCTTTCTCTTGGTCGGAGATCTGAACAGTAGACACCCCCTCTGGGGAGACTACTCGATTAATCCCATGGGTGAAGTCCTTGCTGACCGGACCGACAAGCTGGAGATCGGTGCCCGGTAACCACTTAATTTTTCCTGCCTTAATCTATACTTGTGATCTCAGGATGCGCAGCCTATTTTGGGGTAGGGGATAGGCGATGACCTCAATTGTAGTGATCACATTCCCATTCAAATATCATTTTCTGAGCCGCTGCCACCTCAGAGCCTGCCCTGGTGGTGCTTCATGCAGGCACGGTGGTCCGCATTTCAAGAAATGACATTTCTCTGTCTCAGTTGAGGAGTTTAGGTCAGTAGATGAGGCCCCTGAGTTCTCTGGCAACCTCATTGCCGTGGGCCTAACTACTATTCTTAGAACGTCTGGCTGTTTTGCATGCCGACCGCTCCTGTGGTGGTCAGCTGAGTGTGAGGTGGCCCTCATACAGAAGCGTTATGGTTACATGTGCTATAAGCGCTGCCCGAATGATTTCAGTGTCGGTGAATTTCGTCAGGCTATGGCTAGGTTTCGGTATATTTTGAAGCACGCATGGCGCTCTTCCTAGCTGGCATACGTGTCTTTGCTTAATGAAAAAGACCCCTCTAGCAGAGTTGTGGAAGCAAGTCAAAATGATTTGGGGTCAGTTCTCGCAGGACCCCCCTCATGTTCTCCAGGAGAATGGAACTGCAACCTCTAACTGTTTCCGCCCAATCTCTCTAACTTCCTGCGTGTGCAAGTTGATGGAGAAATTGGTAAATGTTAGATTATCCTTTTTTTCTGAAGAGCGGGGGCCATCTCTCTTCTGTATAGTGTGGCTTCCACAAGTTCCACTCCACGTCAGATGCTCTGCTCCGACTGGAAAATACTGTCTGCGAGGCCTTCCTTCATAGACAGCGCTACGCCACGTTTTTTTTCGATCTGGAGAAGGCCTATGATACCTTATGGCGATACGGTATCTTGGAGACTCCACACGATCGGGGCGAGGGGACGCCTCCTAATCTTTATATCTGAATTTTTGCGAGGTCATTGATTCCGCGTAGGGGAGTGGGGAGCACTCTCCGGCCCAATATAGCAGGAAGAGGGTGTCCCACAGGGAAGTGTCCTCAGTGTCACACTATTTGCCCTGAGCATCAACGGCATCACCTCAGTGCTGTCGGAAGATGTTCTCGCCACGCTCTACGTGGATGACCTTTCAATCTCTTTTGGTGTGGCCAAGATACCAACTCTGGAGCGTCGACTCCAACAGGCATTGAACCGCGTCTCTCGCTATGTCGAAGCGCACAAGTTTCGGTTGGTTTTCCTTGGCCAAGACTAAGGTGGTGCACTTCTGCCGCGATCAACGGCTCCACCCTGATCCAGACTTGTTTCTTAATAGGGTACGCCTGGAAGTGGTTAAATCGCACCGTTTCCTTGTTCTTGTATTTGACCCACGCCTCATCTGACAGGCTCACATTCTCAGCATTAGGGTCTCTTGTACCCGTACCATGGATATTCTCCGTTCCGTGCCGTTCAGCTCGACTACGGAGGCGTTTTATGCATGCGCAGCCGAGCGTGTATTGCGGAAGGTGGACTCGATCCACCACACCGGCCTTCACCTGGCGACCGATGCCTTTCGCACTTTCCCATTGATCGTCTAATGTCAATCCTGCTTAGATGTCACTCACTCTGCCCCTTGTACGCACGAGCCCGCCGCCTCACTGCATCCGCAGCTGATCTCGACAGTGCCTATGCCGCCGAAAATGCTCTCGGGCGGATGGCGCCCCTGGTTCTGACCATGATGTCACCCTGGACTATTTGTCACCACGCCTCTGCTCCCAATGCTTCTAGGGCGCCGGGAATATTGTGTCCGGCCTTTTTGGAGTACACCTCGTGTCACGCTGGAACCTTGCCAGTGTATACAGATGGCTCTGAGTCCCAAGAGCGGGGGCGGTTTCCACGGCGTATCCCCCTTGTTTGAAGTCAGCGAGGCGCTGCGTGTGTCTTCACGACGAGTTGGTTGTAATACACCACTTGGTATCGGAGAATACGCGACGTGCCCTGTTCGGAGACCGGATTGTGATTTATAATGACTCACAAAGCTCCCTGAGTGCTCTCGGGGCATTTGAATCTCCTCATCCCTTGGTTGGCGATCCGTGACGCCACGGTTTTGGCGAGCCGGGCGGATGTCGAGATTATCTTCTGCTGGGTTCCTGGACATGTCTGAATTGCGGGAAATGAGGGAGACAAAAGTTTCCGCGAGGACTGGGCTACCAGACCAGCGTTTCGCCCTTCCTCACACCGATTACATGGCAGGAATACGGGCAGCTCTCCCGGCTGCTTGGCAAAGAGGATGGAAGACGGTCGAGGGGAGCTTAAAGTTGTGTGCCATTGCGCCGCGACTGTTCCGATGGACCTACCCCCCAATGCCCCGATGGCTTCAGGTTGCTTTCTGTCGTCTTCGAATTGGACACACAGCCATATGGTGGAGTGCTCGCCTGCGCCTTATTGCCAAGTCTGCGTTGTCCCCCAGACTGTTCGGCACATTCTTGTTGAATGTTCCAGTCTGGGCGATCTTTGCCAACTTTAATGCTCCCCCACCGGGACGAGCGTGGTAGCTACCGCTTGTTACTTGGGACTGGTTCATCATCCACACAGACTTGCAGACTATACGACTTTTTGCAGGATGCTGGACTACTCCACTTTATTTGACTTTGTTGTTGGTTGCATATTCCTGTGCTAGGGGGAGGTGGGCCTACTCCTGACCCCAGAGTTAACTTTCTTCTTGTTGCCTTTTTGTTTGTTTTTTGTTTTTTTTGGCTATGTCCCTTTTTATTGTTATTTGTTTTTAAATATAGCCTAGTATTAGGCTGCAGTGAGTATAATTACTTATGCCCAAGTAAGCATTCGCCAGATGGGCTCTATCCCCCCCCCAAAAAAAAATTGGCTCCGCCTTTCTCTACTTCTCTTTTTTTACCTACCCTGCTACTTCCTTCAAAACTTCGTCCTACTTCAACAGAGGTTCTAGCTGCTCAGCTCACGCTTGTCTTCTTACCAGACCTTAGCTGAGTGGCAGTTTATACCATGAGGTTCTTTCCTGCTGCTAAGGCTGAAATCCCACAGGCTGAGGGAAGTTTTAGGCACTGGCTGTGCTTGACCATTGACTCTGCTCACCGTCTTCCAATACACATATAAGGTAGCTATGCCCTCACCATCCTTTATGATCAAAGCCCCAGGACAAATTTGCCTGAATGGCAGTGCAGGTTGAAAAGCCCCCTTTTAGCTCATACTTGTAGACAAAGTATGTGTAACTGATCTCATTCTGGAATTTTCTGATTATATGACCACTTTTCTTTTCACTTCCCAAGCCATTGGGAGGTCATAGTATCTATTCCATGTACTTTTTCTATAATGACTACAAGATAAGAAAATTGTAGGTGACTGTAAGTGCAGAGAGATCTACCTCCAAGTATGATGGCCTCACCCTACCTAGGTGTTGGGAGGACAGGGGAAATGAGACACCCCTTTGACCTTTTGATTGGCTTCCCTCTTACCATTTGCATGCAACAAAGCTTCTTCTCCTTTGTCATCTTTTGGGGTTGCCCTTGGGCAGCTCCGCCTCACAAAAGGAGGTCTCCCCCATGTGCTTTCTCAGGAACCTCTCCAATATTGTTCCACCAAAGGAGGTTTAGCGCTCTCCCATGTCTACAAGTGAGGGTTTTCCCCATCACCCCTTTCTTTTTAGTCTCCCATGGGCGATTCCATCTTTGCACCAGTGGCGGTCCCCCTGTCCTTTCACAGGGGACTGCCAAGAAAGCACCAGATGGCCCAGAATCAACACTCCCAGCAGCCTGATAGGGCCAACTGTTATAGAAGGGCAAAGGTTAGTGGGGCCCATCGGGCTGTGTCCCCTATTGTTCTGAAGGCATGCATTTTAAGTTTACAGGGGGTCGCTGTGCATTCCCCAATGGAGGTCAGTTTACCAGCCCAAGACCACACAACCTAAGAGTCCTCAATTGGGAGTGGGGGAGATTGCCACTTAGAGGCATCACTGATCTGGACATGACCCCCCATGTGACCCTGCCCCAGATAGTAGTATCTTCCATAGAGGGGAACCTGGACTTAGTACCAAATATCAAACCTTAGTCTGCCCCTGTGGAAGCTTCTCTTCAGATGGTTTGGGCACCCAAGGACTCACAAAGAAAGGAGAGTGCTCTCCTTCCCTGTCTGGTGCCCCTTTGACAGCCAAGTCCTTCTCCCTTTTGGAGAAGGATCTTGCTGAGGCCGGTCTGACCTACCTCGGAGCCCCTTCCAAAGGTAGAGAAGTGGGCTCACTCCCTCCCATTCTCTTGTAAAAAGAAATTTTATTGAAGTTTAATATAAAGAAAACTTCTTTTTTTTCCCCTCAAAAAGAAAGGAAATGGGACCTGAATTATAGGCAGTGTTAATATTAGCTGGTAAATTTGAATTAGCAGAACAATCACTATATTCACAAGTTGAATTTCTTAATCCACCTTACATATTTTAATACCTGTTATCCATTTGTAATAAGTTAATATCATGTACTTTTTTTCTGAAATTATATGGATTCATTCTGATAATAACTTCTAAATTAGTAGATTTTTGCAAATCCATTTCATTTTTTAAAATTTTTCCTAGGAAAAACCTATGGAAAACCTGGTTGTTGTTTTTTTATTTGTTTTAGGTTCCAGTCTTGCATCTATTTTTGTTGAATCTGGGAAAAACATCTTTGTGTCATTTCTCCAATTATAAATATTCTCTTTACATAGTAGTTTAGTTTATTAAATAAATCTATCATTATAATTATGTCTATTTGTAACCCATTTACTTACATTTCTTTAGCTTCCACCCCTTTATTGCATTTTCTTAAGTCTGCTCTATGCTCCTGATTTCTCAAGTTCTGCATAATCTTGAATGTCAAACCCATTTGTCTTTTTTTCCTTATTCAGTCATCTACTATATCCTTTCCTATTTCCTTTTTGATTAGCAGTCATCTCCTCTGGAAAGACTTCTTGATCAATCCCAGGTGTTTAGTCCTTGCTGACTTGATCAATGAGCTGGAGATAGGTGTCCTAAATGCACATGAGTTAACATAACACTGCCTGAAGCATTTTTGTGAGCTATGGCTAGATTTCAGTATATTTTGAAGCATGCCAACCCCTCTTCCTGGCAGGAATATGTGTCTTCGTTGACAGGAAGAGGTGTTAATGTGAGTCAAAAGAATGCATGGTAAGTTCTTGCAGGATCCCCCTCCCCTTTTCCTGGAGAACAGGAACTCAATCTCAAACCCTGCATCTATGCCAGTCTTTCGTGACAGCTTTTGCTACATTCTCTAGTCAAGATGCTGCTCCGCCAGCATTCAAGGCATGTTGTGATGTCGCTAAAGACCACTGCTTGGACTTTACCTCCAGAGGCAGATAATTCTTAACAGGCTTACATTGAGGGAGTTGCGTTCCTGTTCCAGCAAGATCTAGATAAAGGGTATCCTCCCAAACTCGTGGCGAATGGCTACTGTGCTCGCTTTTCACAAACCAGGAAGAGATCTCTCTACCTCAGTCAGTTTCTGGCCAATCTCTCTAACCTCCTGCGTGTGCAAGTTAATGGAGAAATTGGTAAATGTTTAGAATAGACTTTTTCCTGGACAGTGGAGGCCACCTGTCTTCTGCATAGTGCAACCTCTGTAAGTTCCATTCCACGTTAGAAGCTCTGCTCTGACTGAAAAATTATGCCTGCAGGGACTTCCGTCATAGACAACACTTTGCCACAGTTTGGTAGTGTCTCTGGTACCCACGCCATGGACATACTTCGTTCCGTAACATTCAGGGCCTGGATTGCTGATAGTGCTACTGTCTTGCTCCTCTATCTATCCTACTGATGCAAGTTTTATGCATACTTAGCCAAGCATGTATTGCGGAAGGTGTCCACAGACTTGTGGACTATCAGACTTTTTGAGGAGATTGGCCTTCCCATTAGGTTGTATGTTCATGCAGCAGGGGGGAGGGGGGGGGAGCCTACACCGGAGCATGCTTCCTTTTTGCTTTTTTGTTTGTTTTTCTATTTTTATTTGGTTTTTACTTTTGTTTTGTTTTTTCTTGTTTGTTTTTAATCTAGCTTAGTATTAAGCTATAAGGTGATTATAGCTACTTTTACCTAGTATGCAGTCTCCAGATGGGTTCTTAAAAAAAATCCCTGATTACATTCTCTGACAATGTTAGAAACCTCGGAGTTTCCTTTGACAATCAATTCTATTTTTAAATCTCATGTCACTAATATCAGCATATCATCTCTGCTTTCCCCCAACTTCAGTCATATCCAATCCTACTTTGACCCAAACAGTTTTGAGATAGCCATCCATGTCTTTGTTACCTTTCACCTTGATTTCTGTAACTCTCTTCTCCCTGGAGCTCCCAACACTACATTTTGTCACCTTCAACTTGTCCAGAACTCTGTTGATGTTTCTCTCATGCAACACCCTTGCTCCGTGAACTGCAATGTCTACCCCTCAAATTTTTAATCACTTTTAAAGCTGTCGCATTTAAAATCCTAACCATAGCAACTCTCCCTTACCTTTCCTTCACATTGGCTGTGTCCAGACTACAAAGAGCCCATCACTCAGTAAGTGACCTCTTGCTTTTGGTTCCTCGCACTCGTCTCTCCCACATGGGTGATTGTGCCTTCTCTGTAGTTGGCCCTAAGCTGTGGAATGGTCCACCTCCTGGCATATGCTTCTCTTCCTCACTTGGCACTTTCAAACAGGCTCTGCAAGCCTACCCCATCTGTCAGGTCTTTTTCTAGTCAATGGATTGGCGCCCTGCAAAGCCTTAATGGTCTTGAAAGGTACCATATAAAACCTCTATTAGTATTATCTTCTGTCAGATCTAAAAGCAGCCCATCACCATTCAATGCACTCTCAATATCTTACCATAAGCTTTTCCATTCACCAGACTCATCTGCTGAGGAGTTTCTCTATACAACTCATGTTTGCAGGTCCACACACCACTGTGATGGTAATATTAGGTACCTTATAGGAAGGTTGGAACCTGTTGAGTCCTCCAACCCAATCACAAGTCATTGAATACCTTTCACTATTTTTTTATTTAAATTCATCAGTAGATAAGGAAAATAGATTTTGGATTAATATGAAACTTCTATGCCCAGCAGCTTTGAAAGTGCAATTTTTCAGGTCATCCGCAACAACCTTCTAAACCTTTGATTCGTCTGAGAGTGGAATATACAGATGAATCTCAAATGTTTAATGTCACTCGTTTCGGCTTTAAATTCACTGAGACTGTTGCCAATCCTGGCAGTATTGTACTTTTTCGGAAGTTCAGACAAGCTACGACAAAGACGGAACTAGATTTTGGAGTCAATGAGGAGGCAATGGATGCAGTCTTTAAGATTGATGATGTAAGTATTTATGATCTTAATTTATCTTTTTACCTCTATTTTCTAGAAAAGCAGTGAAGGCTGGTTGATTTATAAGTTACTTTAACTCTTGATTTCTCTCTCACCTAATGAAAGCTCGATGTGAGGATGAAGGTCCAAAGATTTTAAAACAACAGCTTTTGGAATTATCCCCATCATTGTAATTGAACTGTTTCTAAATAATCATTTCTTTTGGGTTTTTTTATTGTAATCTTCTTCACCTAGCACTTATATTCTCATATACTATTATGTTTTCTCCATTCATTCTCATTCCCCTGGTCACAGGGATGTGACCCACCCCATGGGTGATAATATGCCTTTGAACTATGTTCAGGGATGAGTATTCTGCTAGTGTGATGAACTAGCTCTGGAAACATTGAAGATCCATCAACAAAGTTTGATGAAACTTTTAAGTCTTAAAGGCATGGCCCGAGAGCCCCACCCCCTGTAGGCCACCCTACATCCAAATTACCCAGGCACATCCAACCCCACATATTCAAAACAGGTGACAACAAAAAATGGAATTATTTCTCTTCATATGTTCAGAAGAAGCGTTGGTATTTGTAGGTCTCCCAAACGAAAGTAGAGGACCTGGTTGAGCAGTATTTTGATGGGTTAGAAGATGAAACCCGCAAGTTGCTGCTGCTTTCTGAGAGAGGCCTTGCCCATGCTGTTAGTCAGTTTGTCGAGAAGGATTACACCGATGCCATGAACCTTATTTTTGTGTAAGTATTAAGCGGAACTGTGTCCAATTATCTAAATGATATTCATATAAAGCAAACAACCTTTATCTCAAGGTAGATGTTTGTCTAATTAACTGTACCATTAACTCTAATGGCATATTGGCAGTGAAATAAAATCCTTTTGTCTTTCAAGATACATACAAAATTATCCTATACCCAAGATGGGATTTTGTTGGGTCTAATCTTATCCTATTCTCCTGCTTCCTTGCATCACTGGTTTCAAGGTGTTTCCAGGGGTTAGAAGTGGTGGAAAGGTTCAATAACAAAATGCTTGTGTTTTGGGGCCACTTTTGTTCCAAAATTTTAGAATTCTATTACTCTTCACTGTGCTAGCACCCTTCTATTATTCCTTTTTGCCCATTATTTTCCCTTTAAATTATATGTTCTTGTGAGATCTCTCCAATTTGCCTTTCTTCCTAACTGACATTATTTTCCTTTTGTTTTGATAGGCTGTTAGCTCAAGTGATTCTTCATTTATATTGTAAATTCTTCATCTTTTTCCTACCAACATGTTTCTTACAGTCACTCAGCGGATATCTCACTGATCAGAGGTCATTTCTAGATTATTCTATGGCCTTATGTTAATGTAAGAATTGGGCAACATCATTAAGTGGATGAATTCATCCTACCTATAATAGAATTAAATTACAATAACCGAACAAAGATATTAAGAAGTATCTATAGCACAGTAATAGCAATCACTTCACTTCTACTTAATATTCTTACTACCAATTTTTTTAACATTGAAACATATTTCTTCACTCTCAGAGCTTATCAACCCATTAATGTTGATGCCGTCGTGGTTGGATAAGTTTCCGAGGATAGGCATATCAGACTGTGACCCTTATCTTGGTTTAATCACCTTTTATAACACGCTCGATACTCAAATACATAGTAAAAGGCATAGCAATATCTGAGCAGGATTGAAACTGGACATTAAAGAGTGGTTTGTAATTTTCTCCAAACAGAAACCAAGTAAACAAGACAGCTGAGTACCTGAAAAACTTGAAAGGCTTAGATATAGATGCTATAGAGCATGCCATTGAAACTTATCATGAAGAAAGAAAATCAAATAAAGTGAAAGAAGAAGAAGAGGTGAGAAATGCCCTGTCATTAGTAATATCATACATTCATTGGATTAGCTCTCCACCTTCTTTTGCTTCTTTAATAATGAGGAGTTTAGGTCATACTGATACAGAAGGAGCACTGAGTGTGACATAAATATTCCCAGTGTTTAGTCCTGCTGCCTGTGGGCCATTTTCAGCCATCCTTGATGTAGGTGGAAGAATTGTATCGCACTTGGTCTGAAACCTTTCACTTTATGCCTGTGGCTGCTGGTTTCTGTAGCCTCTTGCACATTTTTTAGTATTGTTAACCATTCTATTAGATGGCTCGGACAATACAACATACTAAGGTACATAGCTATGATTAGTCATTGGATGGAAGCCAGATTTGTGGTGGCAGGTGTATGTTGTAAGGATCCGAGGTTTGTAACTTGCCTTAAGGTGTAGGGCCCACTGAGATAGGTACTGCACGTTGGTAAAAAAACAAAAATAATTGAGAAAAAATGTGTGGTTTATGCTGGTTGTATGGATTTGAAAAACAGGATATATTAGCTTTATTGGGACTGTGTTGGGGAGGATCAGAAATATATGTCATTGAAAGCAGTGAAGAATTTATCTGTACTGGGTGGGGGTGTTATTACTAGTTGAGTAGTAGTTTTTGCCAAGGCAAGAAAGAACATGTAATGAAAGTCTTGTTGTATGCCAATTATTGGTATCTAATAGTGACAAACATCATCTCCAAATGTGTCTCAGGACTGAAAAGTAACTGTGCAAAAGAGTAGGGTGTTAAGTTATTGTGTGGCACTGGAATGAGAATTGTTATTTTATGTATTCCTGAATGTTTGTGCTAAAATATGCATTATTGGGTGCACTCACTGGTTATCATCATGTTGAAATCTTAACATTTATAAATGATAATGCATTCATGGGATTATTATACAACAAAGTGAGTTTATACCTGGGTTGTGGATTCAGTTGTTTTAGGTTGTAGTCAGAGTTGATAAAATGTGCAACTCCAATTTCAGCTTAGGTTTCCGATCCCTCTCCTTGTGGCCACAAACAACCCCGCCTACTGGTCTGGGCTCTTCCTGAGATCCAACACTGCATGTCTGCAGATTTTGTCTGTGGCGAATGTTGGGCATGTTGTGAAGGTGTGTCTGCTTCTTGGTGTCAGTCAAAGAAGATGGAAATGGAAATTCTTCATTCTGTGGTGCTTTGATACGTGGGATCTTAATAAGGTCACCTTTTAATTCTACTGCTCCTTTGTTGTCTCCTGGATTCTCTTCAATAGAACCCGGTAACTTTCAGGAAGTCTGCCACAGCATGTGTCCAGAGGCCGTCTAAAGAGACCAGAGATGTGTAGTTTAGTGTTGTACGGATGAACTTTCTGTACAAGATGGTCAGGGTTTCTTAGTATTGTCTATAGTTGGCCTTTGTACTGTTCTGAGGGTGAGTTTGGACCTGACTTGCGAGGGGATGTTTTGTGTGTTGAGCAAAGGTCATGTGTGGGTCTAAGGTGACACTAGTTATGGGCAGATAACGTAGAGCAAAGTGCCTAGTTTGATTGTATTGGTTTAGGTCGGACCTGACCATTATGTTTAGTTAGAACCAGTTTTGGAGGAGTTGTAGGTACATGTTTAGGTTTCTTGAGCTGTGCTGCCGATGTTGGATTGGAATGTCATGAATAAGTGATTTATTCAGACCATTTTGCCCCGCAAAGGGGGTACCATGTGCTTCTTCTTACACTTGGTACCTGGAGGAGCTGCAGGTCCTTCCAGCCTGAGTGCAAATTAGGGAAGCTCTGTCACGGGGTTTACTTTTTTATTTTACTTTTACTCTAGGACTATCCCCTCAATCTTTTGTCTTGGTAGCAAGAGGAACTGTTCTCACCCGGACAGGCACTGGGTTGAATTGAACTCTTTGATGAGTTCGGGTAAGTTGTTGGGGTGCTTTCTCCTCACTTCCTCTCAGCATTTCTTTTTATCTACGACCATCCCCTCAACCCTCTGTCTAGGTTAAGGACCTGACCAGCTACCTAATGCCATATCAGAAGAGAGGCTTTGGAACCTCTCTAAACAAGGCCCTTTAACACCTGCAGGTTGCAAGAGACCAAACCTGGAGGTGACCTTAGTTTTGGGGTGTGAATACTAGGAATGTCGTTTTTGCCCCAAATAACCACTTCCCTGTGGTCTTTCTCTGGTACATAAGATTGTACTGCTTGTGGTGGAGGGGCCCCTTAAGGGGCACGACGATTTGCCTTCCTGGCTGCCGTGTTGACGGGACTCAGCGCCCTGTCCGGCCCAGCTTAGCCTCTTCTCTATCTTTCTTTCAGCACACTGAGCCTAAATAAGGACTGTACGTAAAAACTATTGCCCTGCCTCTGGCTGCCCAGTAGAGGGCTGAGACCTTTGGGGAATGACCGACAAAAGGAATTGCCAAGGACTCGCGCCCAACTATGAGAAGCTCTGGAGGCTCGTCTCCTCCCATTTCCAGTTAGCTTCTTTTTTTTGCAGGAGAGCATGCTGGACGCGTGCCCTCTGCCTACCCTCCCGTGGTATAAGTGTTTTGCGATTCCACCACCACAGGATGGGAGCTGTGTAGCCGGATGACCGATTTACACCCAGCATAATGTCTCCGTTCTTATCTTTTCTTTAAAGACCTCAGACAATAGCACTACAGCTGCACCTAATAGGAGGTATAGTTATGTTTGCGTACATTCCACCGTCAGCTGACTTCGACGCGGCCATGATTAGTGCCCTTCGGACAATTAATGGCTCGCCGGTGAGTGTGACCTCGCACTCTACAATGAACTTCGTGAAAGTTGTTTACGCGAGATAACTCGTTGACTAGTCCATAGATGACATCTCCAAAGAGATTGGCCGACTTTGGAGTCGTCAAGGTCGAACGTGTGATGAGAAAACAGGGAGGGTCCTCTAGACCCATTCCAACACTTAGTAACGTTCGACCGTGACAGGCTCCCAGAGTCGGTCCGTGCCGGCTGGTATCGCTACCGCATGAAGGCATTCGTGCCAGTGCCGCGGAGGTGCTACTACTGCCTCCAACTTCGGCCATACGAATTGCTGTGTAGACCTGCAAAGTCGAGTTTACCCGAAGTCTGTGTAAGTTGCTCCAAGGCCGTACACGATAAGTCTCTACCGTGTGTAGCCAAGTGTGTCACTTTCAGAATTTTAGAGAGCCGCACCTCGCTTCTTTGAAGTAATGTGGTGCGTATTTCCTGGAGAAATAAATCCTCGCCATTTAAGCTACGGATCGCCCCTCATTTCGCGAGGCTAAAGACTTGGTCCTGGCGCGCCCGGCACTGCCTGAGACGCCTTATCCCTCAATTTTTAAACAAGACTCCTTCTGCTCCCGGCCCCTCCAGGCCTACGAGCACGATCGTTTCCGACCCCATTCAGAACCTTTCTGCGGGTTCTGCTCACCCCGAACGCTCCACTGGTACAGCTGGTGGCACAAAGTGTTCACACCCAGCCTTGGCTAAAACCAGGGCTCCCTCCCTCCCCCAGTGTAACAGATTCCTGTAAATCCAAACTCCTGCCCGCTTCCGCCGTGTCGTTAGACTCAAAAGGCAACACCCCTAAAGGTGGTCGTGAGGCCGTCTTCCGTGATTCTTAACGCTGCCTCGGAAAGGAGGACAGCATCAAAGGAGCTTTGGCCTCTACGCTCCACCCCAAGGCTGGGCTGGGTGGCTCCGAGACTGTAGATACTCCGAAGGAGGGACCGCCGGCCTCCGAAGATTTCGAGGCGAGGGAAGAAAAAGACAGCGAACCAAACTTCCCCGATAAGTCCTCGAAGGGGACAGTGACCGGAGTTCTGACTCCGAGAAACGTACTGCCATTTCCGTGAGGCTCTTCTCTTCGAGAAGGGCTCCCATCTCTTCCGAGCTAGGCCAGGAGAGCATATTTCTTGAATGGAATTAACGCGGACTCCGGGCCAACTGGGAGGAGCTGGGGAGGGCTTGTCTCAACCTGTTCCCCGTTAGCTATCCCTTTACAAGAGACCTTGCTGGGCGCGTGCCCCCTGCCTACCCTCCGGGAGTATAAGGATTTTTCCTGTCTTGATCTATCCCTGTGTTCTCCGTATTCACAGCCTGAGTTTGGGTGGAAGGTGGTCTATGACCTCGATGGGAATGATCACTTTCCCATTTCTCATATTTTCTGGACCAAGGCCGTTTGAGAGACTCCCCCGGTGATACTTGGGTTAGCGCGGTGGTCCGCATTTCAGGAAATGACTGTTTATCTGTCCTAGTCGAGGAGTTTAGGTTGGTGAATAAGACGGTTGAGTTCTCAAGTAATCTAATCGCCGTGGGACTAACTACAATTCCTATAACGTCTGGCCGTTTTGCCCGACGACCGCTTCCGTATTAGTAAGCCGAGTGTGAAACGCCCCTCAAACAGAAGCGTTATGCCTACATGCGCTATAAGCGGCGCCTAAATGATTTCACAGTTGGTCAATTTCGTCGAGCCAGGGCTTTTTTACGGTATGTTTCGAAGGACGTACGCCGCTCTTCCTAGTGGGCATACGTGTCTAAATTTAATGGAAATACCCCGCTAGCAAAGGTTTGGAAGCGAGTCAAAAGGATTCGGGGCAAGTCCTCGCAGGACCACCCTCCCGTTCTCCAGGAGAATAGGACCGCAATCTCGGACCCCGCCTCCATGGCAGAATCTTTCGCAACCCCTTTCTCCGCATTCTCTAGCCGGAATGTTGCCATGCCACCATCCCGACTATTGGATTCTACTTCGAGAGGCGGAGAACCATTCAATGACAGGGTTACATTGAGTGAGTTTCGTTCCGCTCTCTCTTCGTGCGCCCTTGGTCCGGAAGATGTTTCGTACTCCATGCTTCGACACTTTGGTAAGCGAGTCATGGCCTCTCTGCTAGATTTTTCCAACAGGATCCTGACACAGGGTATCCTCACAGATACTAGCTAATGGCTACTGTGCTCGCTTTTCGCAAACCGGGCGAAGATCACACTACCCCTGCGGCTGAGAGGCCTTCCTTCGTAGACAGCACTATACCACGGTGTTTTTGGATCTGTAGAAGGCCTATGATACCTCATGCTGCTACGGTATTATGGAGATTCTCCACAAAATGGGGGTGAGAGGACGCCTCCAAATCTTTGAGTTTATGCGAGATCGTCGATTCCGCGTACGTGTGGGGGAATCATCTCTGGTCCACTGAAGCAGGAAAAGGTTGTCCCGCAGGGTAGTGTCATCAGTGTCACACTCTTTTCCCCTCAGCATCAACACTATCACCTCGGTTCTACCCGAAGATTATCTCGCCACGCTCTACGTGGACGACCTTTCTATATCTTTTGGTGCGGTTCAGATGCCAACTCTGGAGCGTTGAGTCCAACAGGCATTGAACCGCACCTCTCGCTATGCCGAAACGAACAGGTTTCGGTTTTCCTTACCCAAGACTAAGGTGCTGCTGCTGCCATCCACGGCTCCACCCCCACCCGGATTTGTTCCTAAATGGGATTCGCCTGGAAGTGGTGGATTCGCACCGTTTCTTTGGTCTTGTTTTCGAAAGACGCCTTACCCGGGACGCTCATACGGATCCTTAGGGTCTCCCGCGCCATGGACATTCTTCGTTCCGTAACGTTCAGCATCTGATTTCTTGATAGTGCCACTGTCTTGCCCGGTTCGGAGACCGGATTGTGATCTATAACGACTCACAAAGCGCCCTGAGTGCTCTCGGGGCATTGGAATCTCCGCATCCCCTGGTTCGCGATATCCCTGACGCCATGGTTTTGGCGAGCCGGGCAGATGTCGAGATTATCTTCTGCTGGGTTCCTGGACATGTAGGAATTGCGGGGAATGAGCGCGCCGATGAGGGCGCCAAAGAGTCCGCGAGGACTCTGCGACCGGACCAGCGTTTCGCTCTTCCTCACACCGACTACATGGCAGGAATACGGGCAGCTCTTCGGATTGCTTGGCAAAGAAGATGGGAGACGGTCGAAGGGAACTTAAAGTTGCGTGCCATTGCGCCGCGACTGTTCCCATGGACCTATCCCCGAATGCCGCGGCGGCTTCAGGTTGCTTTCTGTCGTCTCCGAATCGGACACACTCGTGTGACGCATCGCTATTTGATGGAGCGCTCGCCTGCGCCCTATTGCAACGACTGCGTCGTCCCCCAGACTGTTCAGCACATTCTTGTCGAATGTCCCAGTCTGGGTGATCTTCGCGCACGACACCTGTCCCGGTACCGGGATGGGCGGGGTTGCTACCGCCTGTCCCTTGTACTCGGGACAGATTCGTGCACATTGACTTGTGGACTTCTTGACTATTTGGGGGAGGCCGGCCTTCTCCCTTTCATTTAACTAGGTTTAGTTGTTGTTTTTGTTACCGTTTTGTTATTGTTATTGTTATTTCTTTTTATTGTTGTTTCCTGTTCAAATTTTTTAAAGTAGCCTAGAACTAGGCTTTTTGTTTACGGCGACTTATGCCTAAGTGGGCAGTCGCCAGATAGCCCCTTAAAAAAAAATAAAAAAATATCCTTTGTTCGTTTGAAGCTTGACTACGTTTCCTAGTTTTATGTATACGTAGCGAAGCGTGTATTGCGGAAGGTGGAATCGATCCACCACACCGGTTTGCGCCTGGCGACCAGTGCCTTCCGCACGTCGCCCATTGGGCGCCTACTTGCCGATGGTATGGATACGCCACTCGTTCTCCGCTGTGTACAGTGCATTGTCCGCCTGTAAGCGCGAGCCAGTTGCCTTCTTCCAGTCACAAAGGATCTCGACGGTGCCGCCGAGAAACCTCAGTAATACCGTAAGCCCTTTGAGTTTAGGGCTAGGAAACTCCGAAGCTCGGTGTAGCTCTCGGGCCGGTGGCCTCTCTGGTTCTGCCCAGGACACCACCCTGAGGATACCACCTTTGAGTATTTATCACCACGGCTCTGCTTCCACAGCGCCTGGAGTATTGCGTTTGGCCTTTATGGAGCACACTTCGTACCATCCTGGATCCGTGTCGGTGTATACGGATGGCTCCACGTCCCTTGAGCGGGTCCGCTTCCCTCCGTATCCCTTCTCTTTAAAGTCAGCGGTGTTCTACCATTCTCTGCGTCTGTCTTAACGTAAGAACTGGTTGAAAACACTTCTCGGTACAGGAGATAACGTATCCTGCCCTCTTCCGAGACCGGATTTTATATTTTTAGCGACTCGTTAAGAGGCCTTAGTGCTCTTTAAATATTAGAATCGCCGTGCCCTCCTTGCTTGTGGTATCCTTGACGCCATGGTTGCCTTAATCCGCCGAGATGTCGAGATTATCTTCTACTGAGTTCCTGGACATGTGGGAATTGCTAGTAATGACGGTGCCAAAGAGTCCGCGAGGACTGTGTGACCAGACCAGCATTTGGCTCTTCCTCACATAGACTACATGACAGGAATCAGGGCAGCCCTCCGGATTGCCTGGCAAAGAAGATGGGATACGGCCGATGAGAACTTTAAGTTGCCTGCTATTGTTCCTCGAGTGTTCCTATGGACCTATCCCTCAATGCCGCGATGACTTCTGGTCCTTCTCTCTCTTTTTCGAATTGGGCACATTCGCGGGACGCACCGCCATTCTGTGGAGTGATCCCTGTACTTTACTGCGACGTCTGCGTTGTCCCCCGGACTGCCTGGCACATTCTTTTCAAATGGCCTAGTCCAGGTGATCTGCTCGCACGTTCCCTGTCCTATTATCGGGACGAGTTCGTTCGCACAGACTTTTTGGAGGAGGTTGGCTTCCTCCATTATACGTTCGTCGCATGTTTCTGCGACCAACAACATGCTTCCAACGCCGGATCATTATTCCTTTTTGCTTTTTTTGTTTTTTTATTTGTTTGGGATTTTTAGAGTAGCCTCGCTTTCCTTGAAAGATGGCTGTTTTCAAAATATATATTTATATATAATCCCCTCTGTTTGAAGTCAGCAACACTCTAACAGGCATACGTCTATCTTCACTGCCGAAATGGTAGCAATAACCGCTTGGAAGGCAGATGACGCAATCGCGACTCGAACCCAGGATGGTGATTTTTGAGACTCACAATTCCCGCTGAGTTCTCCTGAGGCATTAGCATCTCCACAGCCCCTGTTTCGTGATATCCGTGTTGATACGGCTGTCGCGAGTCCGGTGGGTGTCGTGATTATCTTATGCCTGGTTCCTGGACATGTAGAGATTGCGGAGAATGTACGTGCCGATGAGAGCGCCAAGGAGTCTGCGAGTACTTGGGCGACCAGTCCAGAGTTTCGTTCTTTCACACTGACTAATGGGGAGGAATCAGGCGAGCCTTCCGGTCTTCCCTTCAAAGAAGATTACGGCGACTTATGCTATTGGTGGCCTGTAAAGGAAAAAAATGAAACAAATATCCTCAACGTACTAATTTTCTTAATCTGCCCACTCTTCTATCTTCTAATCTTCCAGCACAGTTTAGCCTTGGGACCTTCCCGGCTGGTCCCATCAGTGTAAATAGGCAGTTCACCTTAAGAACTGCACAACTCTCCAATACTATCGTACCCCTATCATTTAACCTAAAATAGAGTTGAACTAGGGAAGAGCATTTCTACGACGTCTTAAGGAGGCTTGGGGCTCCTCTTCTAAGGCCTACATCTCTGCGGTTTCCACCTCCTCCTCACCCAACTAAGTCTGGCAAAGAGTTTACGGCGTTCTGGCGAAACCCACCAACGCACGCCCATCTGTCTAAGGGACGGCATATCATACCTTTTTGAAGCAGTTGCCGGGAAGAAGTTGGCACTACACACTAATTTTAGTCCCTTGTAATTCGTCTCCAAGAACCCCGATCATCTACCACCTTGGTGACAAATACCATTCATACACTTATTCTCTTGGTTTGCCTCCGACATAAAGTCGAACCACTCATCAGTGCACTATCTGAGATTTGTCGCATCAGAGCCTGGGTGGGGCTCGTTTTATAACAAGACAAATCTTGATGACTTGGTGTATTTAAGTGTCTTCTTATGGCCGAGTTATTCGTTACTTGTGTCTCAAAAATGTGCAAGTTGTGAATTGTCTTCTGCTGGGTTCCTCGGCATGTAGGTGTTGCGGGAAATGAGGGCGCCAGACTGCCTGCACCTAATGGCCGACCGAACGTGAATTTACTTGCGTGCCATTGCGCCCCCGACTTTTCCCGTGGACCTATCCCCCAATTCCTTGGCGGTATTTAGGTCAGTCTTTGTCGGCTCCAAGTCGGACACATTCACGGGACGCAGCGTCATTGCTGGAACGCTCCTTGAGGTTTTCTGTCAAGATTGCTTGGTCCCCTGATGGTAAAGTCTTAGTTTAGGGGGAACTTTGTGAGCGGTACCGGAACAGGCGGTCTCGCTACGTCCCGATTCCTTGGGAGGAACTTTTGCATGCAGGACTGCTAATGAAAGGAGGCGGGCCACTTCCATAGTATTTAAATTGTTGGCTCCACTCTCCGCCCACTGAGGGAACCTGTCTTCCCTCTAGTACCTGAGCGTGCCATGTAGATATTTGTTGTTAACGTTGGGGGGGGGGGTCATTTTTTGCTTGTGTTTTGGTTAAACCTGGCTTATCATCAACCACATCAGTCAAGGCAGAGGTCGATTATGTATGTGAAGCCCCAAAAATGGTTCTCTTCAATCACTGTAAGTATGTTAAAAAACATTTGGGGTTTAAAAATGAAGCCATTGTATGTCTGGTATGGCTTTGCAGTCCATTTACTACTCATATTTGCGTATATATTAATAATTGTAACATTACAGGCATTGGCAGCATTTGAGCAAGCTTACAAATCGGATGACGTAAGAAATGATGCAAATCAAGATAATAGTTTTGACGATGATCAAGATATTTTCGCAGGCAGTCACCTGCCGTAAGTAATGGAACCGAGTGTTTGTGTCCTTTTTACCCTTGCTAGGAAGTTCTTAGCTCGCTTTTTTAGACACCCACATTTTCTTGGAAATTTTAAAATTATTCCTAACAATACCTTAACCTTTTAGGTTGCTTTTTTTGTCTCTTTCCTATCTCTTTCTGATCATTGTTTATTTTGCTTCCACCTCCACTTTTTTCCCTTTCAGTTTCATCCAGTTCCATTTCTGCTGAGACATAATTTTACCTTTAGTTTTAATCTAAAAGGTAAACTGATTGAAATTTAGAGTTTCGACCCCCATCCGAGCGTTTTTCTCCAAATTTTGAATTGTCTCTTTCAGTCTCTCCCGAAAAAACAGACATCTAGGAAGACCGCGAGGTCAAAGAAGCAGAGGAGGAAGGACAAAGGCATCTGCAAGTAACGTTTCTGCTTATCGCGTTGATGATCAGGAAGAAATCCGGTAAGGATTGAATCAAATGAATGACAAAGTTATTATACATGTCGATGGCAATGTTCCGATGCGGTTATCATAAAAAAATACACATACAACAACGCCCTGACTGCCCTCTCTGCCGCCAAGAACAAAACAGTTCACCACATGAAGGATTGACTCGTCACCCAACACGCCCAATTCTAAGGACATCGAGCGGGCCCCGGGCCCACGCTGCGCATACCCCTTCTGCAGACTGCCCTGTAAGCGAGGCCAAGCCACACTCCAGTGTGCAGACTGCGGAAGCTGATTTCCACTACAGGTGTCACCCACAACATGTGGTTGCGCAACATGTACATCCCGCAAATCAAAGCCACTAGCCTTTTACATAACTCTCTTTCCCGTACAAACCAACACACACTACTCCTTCCCAATATCTAACCTAGAGTGCCACCTCCTCCTCCCCACCCCGAATACCAGGACACACCATCGAGAGATGCGCTCAAGATCTTACAACTAAACATAAACAACAAACGAATCGAGTTCGAGGAATTACTCATCAACTTCGTCGAGGAAAGAATTCATCCTCACATTACAACCCCAGCCCTCCACTAGACGCACATAAGGCAAGACAAAATCAGAAACGACGAAGGTGTAACCCTCAATGCATACTCGTGATGACGCTCTTCACTAATACCTCCAGCGTTACCTTACCCTCCACCTCTCACTATGACCTAATCGAAATCCTAATCCAGCCACCCCTAATCACGGATAAACATGACGTATTACACTTTCACCAACTAGTACCTGCCCCCCTTTCCTGATTCCTGCACACTAAACTACGAGCCAGCGCAATATTACCTAACATAGTCGATAACACCCATATGGTGGGTGATTTTAGCGCCCACAACTTTTGCTAAAATCCAATGACAGACACGAGGCTACTGCATCTTTGATCATCTAAACCACATATCCTGTAGAACCCTTCCATCTCCATACGGAAACGCTTCAACACATACTCCCAAAACAACCTGGGAACTACACACTGCACTACCCTTCGACCATCTCTCATGCATCATACAAATTGCCTTTGAGAAGCTTATACCCGGAGTTTTCGCTAGCCCTAGTGGATACGGCTTTGTACTTCCAGCGTCGAGGCCAGCGACCTTGCAGGGAGGCATCCTGTGTAGATTTACACCTGGTGCCTTGAGGGGCAGTACAGCACGTCCTTTATGCCCTAGTGCCTGCCATTGCGCATCCTCTCGGTCCCAAAGCTTCTAGGAGAACTTTAGGCTTTATATCTTCCAATATTTTCTCTTTATCTACCTTCTTTGCAGATCTCTCATTACTAACTTTCAGCCTCCAAGAGGGCGGAATGTGTTGCAGGGTTAACGCCCCAGCTAGAACTAAAACCTGGACAAGTACGTCCTCCCGGCCGCGTTTAGTGAAGTGTCTCCCGCTGCGAAGGGCCGAAAGCTTGATGACTGTTGGAAGAACGAGGTATGGAGTGTATGTACTATGCTGCCAACTCTCTTCACCGCTTTCAGTGCACATATAAGGGGGCTACGCCGGCCCCATCCCTTATGAGATAATTGTAAGGACAAAGTCATCTGTTTGTGAGACATCCTTCAGAGAAGCGATATGGCTTATAGAGGCTACAAGAGCCGCCGAACGATTTCATCGTATTTGATTTTCGTCTAGCGATTTTCAGGTTTGGTATGTTTCGAAGTACGCTCGCTACTACTCGTGGCAGGTATGCGTGTCTTTCAACAGGAAGGTCCCTCTTGCAGAGGTACGGAGCGTGTCAAAAGGATTCGGGGCAAGTTCTTGCAGGAACCCCCTCACGTCCTCCCAAGATGACGGGACCCGCGTCCATAGCGGAGTCTCATGACCGCTTTATCTGCATTCTCTATCCCGAATGCTGCTCTTCCATCATTTAAAGTACGTCCTCGGCATATTGAAGGGTGCCTACTAGACTTCACCTTCAGAGCTGTAAACGAGGTGTTTACATTAAAGGAGCTGCATCTTCGTGCGCGGATGCCACCCCTGATCAATATCCTGTATGCCATATTTCGACAACTGGGTGAGCCAAACATGACCTATTTGATAGCCTTGTTCAACAGAATTTGGACTGAGGGTATCCTACCGCATTTCTGCGCAGACGGTGGAATTTGGCCTGGGCCACTCTCTGGCACAATAAAATCACGACAATCAACGATATTGTGACGGTGTTGGGTACTTTGTGTCGTAGGACCCGTCAACACGAGGTCCTTCTCACAAGGCTACGCATTGAGCACACACGCCTAACACACACACATTCTTGCTTGACGGTGAACCACCACCTTTCAGCGATGGATGTATTGTCCCGCCCCTCTCACAGTTGAGTCCCCTGAGTATGCCGATGAGCGGGCGGCCCACTTTGGCGCCAGCGGAATCGGTCAGCCTCTGAATATTCGCTGGGTCCTTCGGGACGATGAAGCTGCTGTCTCGGCAGTTCTCTCATTTTTAACCGCGACAGGCATTTCCTCCGACCTCTGACACATGTGTGACTCCATCACGCATAATCTATAATTGTGGTCTTCTCACCATACATTTCATTTTAAATGTAGGACTAGTTTGGCCTATGTGCCTCATTTTACGTTGTGTGTGGCCTGCTTGCCACATATTTAACTTGCGTACTATGTGCCACCTTCACTCACTGTGTAATGTACTTAGTACATCATAGAGTACTCGATGGACATGCTCCAATACGTCCTGACACGATTCAGCACGTTATAGCCCTTAGCAGCTGAAGTGCTAGCTAACTGGTCTGTCCTAATAGCCAGGCATCAATTATAATAATAATAATAATGATGGTATCCTACCATATCCATTGCAAACAGCTAATTCCGTAAGGGGCGCGGCGATTTGCCAGCCTGGCTGCCGTGCTGACGGGATCCAGCGCTCCGTCCGGCCCCAGCTTAGCCTCTCTTCCTTCCTTCAGATAGCCTGTAATTCTCCCCTACTTCGTCGCTTTCCAACAACCTCTCCCACAGCTTTCTCTGGCCAGCCTCTAATTTCACAGGGTAGATGCTGACCTTCTCAGCCAACCTGATCGGGGCTGAGGGGGGAGGGGACAACGTTCCCTAACCCCTGAGCTCCGGTTCGGGATGTGTTTTTTTTAACAACCTGCTATATCCCCACGCATACCTTCTTCACATTCAGTTTAACGCCGTGTCCAAGGTGGAGCCGCCATGCAGATGGACTGCCAGGCCACCAAGCGGGAGGGGTGGTCCCAAATGGTGGCGCCTGGCTCTGCCAGGCCTGTAAGCACCTCTTGCAGTGCGGGCAACTGCGAGAGGTGATGAGCTATTGCGTCCCATCGTACAAATAGGGTCACCATGCCCATGGATGAGTCAACAAACAACGACGGAGCCGCCCTCGAGCAGCTCCACAGAAAAAAGGGAGGTCTCCCCCTCCTGTGCTTGCGCAGGGGACCCTCCATATTTCTCTAACCGGAGAGGAGGCTTACTCCTCTCCTTCGCCTACAGGTGCAGGGGACCCCCCCTCACCCCCTTCTCTGGAGGTGCTTTCGGGCACCTCCCTTTTTCCAGCGGCAGTCCCCTCTTTTCTTTCCAAGGGGACTGCCAAGAAAGCCAGCAGGCAGCCCATAGCCAGCTGCTCCCCATCGAAGCGGCTTGGTAGGGCAAACCCCCTTAGGGGGGAGAGGGAAGCCAAGCCCCTTCGGTCACTTCCTTCAAATGACCTGCTGGCAAGAATATTAAACCTTGGCGGGGTCAAAGCCTGTGCCCCCCCACACAAGACTGGTGACACTGCCAAGGGGACCTGCGATGTCCTGGGAGGGGATGGCCAACTCGAGGCCCCTCCTGTGATAGACATGGTCCTTGAGGAAACCCAGCCTCAGACGGTAGAGCCTTCCATGGGGGGGAATCCGGGCTCGGGGCCAAACTCCGAACCCGAATCCGCCCCTATGCAAGGTCTTCTTCAAACGGCTAGGGTTTCTGAAGCAGTACAAGGAGGGGAGGGATCTCCTCCGACAGGTGCCCCTACGACTACCAGGACCTTCTCCATTTCGGAGAAGGACCTGGCTGAGGCCGGTCCATCTGGCCTGGAGGCTTCTGCCGGCGGAGGTGAGAAGCGGGTTCATTCCCCGCCCTCCTCTCCAAAAAAGAAAAGGACGAAAAAGACAAAGAAGACTCGGGGCTCCTCTCCATCCGCGGGGGCTGCGGAGACGGATGGGTCTGCTGCCACTTTGGCAAGCGACCAAGCCAAGATCGGCACATCCGGCCCCTCTACCTCCCCGGGTGCGGAGCCCCTGAGTATGACAAAGACGAAAAGTGCACAGGGCGGAGCCTCGATGACATCGGGGCCCCTGATTCAGAGGTTACCTGGCGTTTTCGAGCCCGCTGGCTTCAAACGCTTCCTAGTTATTCGCTCCACTGATGGCAGCATGTTGGCCAAAGGCAACATGATCCATCAGAGGAGAGGATTAGCTAGTGCAATTGGTAGAGAGCTGAAGGTGACCCGTTTCTCGGACGGGAGCCTTCTGGCGAATGCGGCGAATCCCGCGGAGGCGACCAAGATAAGTGCTCTTCGGACACTTCATGGCACCCCGGTGAGTGTGACACCGCACTCTACCATGAACTTTGTAAAAGGAGTAGTTTATGCGAGGGAACTCGTTGACTACTCCATTGAGGACATCACCTTATAGCTGGCCGACCATGGGGCGGTCAAGGTCGAACGTGTGATGAGAAAACAGGGAGGGACCTCGAGACCCACCGCTACACTCTTCGTCACGTTTGACTGTGACAAGCTCTCTGAGTATGTGCGTGCCGGTTGGTTCCGCTACCGCATGAAGGCATTCGTGCCACTGCCGCAGCGGTGCTATTACTGTCACCGCTTCGGCCATACCAATCGTTCTTGTAAAAATGCAAAGTCGGGGTCACCCGAAGTTTGTGTAAATTGCTCCAAGGCCGCACACGATATAAGTCTAAATCGTGTGTGGCCAAGTGTGTCAATTGCGGAGAGCCGCACCCCGCTTCTTCGAAGCAATGTAGTGCATATCTCCTTGAGAAAGAAATCCTGGCCGTTCAGGCCCAGGATCGACTCTCATTCCGCGAGGCTAAGGACTTGGTCCTAGCGCGCCCGGCTTTGCCTGGGACGTCATATGCCTCAATAGTTAGAAAGGCACCCTCTGCTCCTGGCCCATCCAGGCCAACGAGCACGGTTGTTTCCGCGCCCATTCGGAGCCCTTCTGCGGGCTCTACTCAACCCGGGCGCTTCCCCGGTAAAGCTGGCGGTAAAAAGGGTTCACACCCAGCCCCGGCTAACACCAGAGCTCCCCTCTCTTCTCCCAGCGTGACCGTTTCCCGTAAGGCTAAACGGCCACGCACCTCCACCGAGTCGTTCGACTCACAGGAGGCAACACCCCTGAAGTTGGTCGCTAGGCCATCTTCCGGGTTCCTAAAGCTGTCCCCCGAAAGGAGAACAGCAAGAAAGGAGCTTCGGCTCCTTCGCCCACGCCTAGTGGCTCGGAGACGGTGGTTCCTCGAAAAGAGGGTCCCCCGCCTCCGAAGCCGCAACGTCCGCCGAAGGTTTCCATGCGGGGGAGGAAAAGACTCGCATGGTGAGCCCAACCTCCCCCAATAAGTCCTTGAAGGCGAGCGACAGCGCCCGTGGTTCTGCCTCCGGAAAGCGTATGGCTATTCCCGTGAGGGTCTTTTGTTCGAGGAGGGCCCCGGCGTCTCCTCCGAGCTAGGCCTGGAGAGCATATTCCTTCAATGGAATTGCCGTGGACTCCGGGCCAACTGGGAGGAGCTGCGGAGGCTCGTCTCGTCCCGTTCCCTGATAGCTATCTTTTTGCAGGAGACCATTCTAGGCGCGTGCATCCTGCCCGCCCTTCCGGGGTATAAGGGTCTTGCGACCCCACCACCCCGGGATGGCCGGGCTGGGGGATGCGCGGTTTACACCCGGCATGATAGCTCCATTCTTCCTTTCTTTAGATACCTCCTTTCAGGCAGTGGCTGTGCAGCTGCACCTGGATGGGAGGTTTACTATCATTTCTATCATTTCAGCTGACTTCAACGCGAGGGAATTCTATCGCGTCGTGGCACGGTTGCCGAGGCCCTTTCTCTTGCTTGGAGATCTGAACGGCAGGCATCCTCTCTGGGGAGATTACTCAATAAATCCCAGGGGACAAGTCCTTGCCGATCTGATCGAAGAGCTTGAGATGGGTATCCTAAACGTGGATGAGTTTACGCATCACTGTCCGAGAACCGCTTCATTTTCTTGCCTTGACCTATCTTTGTGCTCTTCGGATGCACAGCCTGATTTTGATTGGAGGGTGGTCGATGATCTCCATGGTAGTGATCACTTTCAAATTCAATTATCATTTTAAGGGCAACTGCCGCCTGAGAGCCCACCTCGGTGGTGCTTGGCGCGGGAGCGGTGGCCTGCATTTATGGAAATGACTGAATTTTCTATCTCAGTCGAGGAGTTTAGGTCGGTAGATGAGGCTGTTGAGTTCTTCTCCGGCAACCACATCGCCGCGGGCCTGACTACTATTCCTAGAACGTCTGGCCATTTTGCACGCCGACCACTCCCATGGTGGTCGGCCGAGTGTGAGACGGCCCTCAAACAGAAGCGTTATGCCTACATGCGCTATAAGCGCCGCCCGAATGATTTCACTGTCGCTGAATTTCGTCGGGCTAGGGCTAGATTCCGGTATATTTCGAAGCACGCCCGCCGATCTTCTTGGCGGGCATACGTGTCTTCACTTTACGGGAAGACCGCTTTAGCAGAGGTGTGGAAGCGAGTCAAAAGGATTCGGGGACAAGTTCTCGCAAGACCCCCCTCCCGTTCTCCAGGAGAATGGGACCGCAATCTCGGACCCCGCGTCCGTGGCGGAATCCTTCGCGACCGCTTTTTCCGCATTATCTAGCAGGGATGCTGCTCCGCCAGCATTCAATGCACGTCGTGATGTCGCGGAAGGCCGCCGGCTGGACTTTACCTCCAGAGGCGGAGAACCCTTCAACGACAAGTTTACTGTGAGTGAGTTGCGCTCCGCTCTCGCTTCGTGCGCGGACACCGCCCATGGTCCGGACGATGTCCCATACGCCTAGCTTCGACACCTGGGTGAGCGAGGCATGGTCTTTCTGTTAGATTTGTTCAACAGGATCTGGGTGGAGGGTCTTGTCCCAGATTCCTGGCGAATCGCTACTGTGCTCGCCTTTCGTAAGCCGGGGAGAGATCACACTACTCCGAATGGTTTCCGTCCAATCTCTCTAACCTCTTGCGTGTGCAGGTTGATGGAGAAATTGGTAAATGTTAGACTAGACTTTTTCCTGGACAGCGGAGACCATCTGTCTTCTGCACAATGCGGCTTCCGCAAGTTCCATTCCACGTCGGATGCTCTGCTCCGACTGGAAAATGCCGTCTGCGAGGCTTTCCTTCGTAGACAGCACTACGCCACGGATTTTTTCGATCTGGAGAAGGCCTGTGATACCGCATGGCGATACGGTATCATGGAGACTCTCCACACGATGGGGGCGAGGGGACGCTTCTCAGTCTTTATATCTGAATTTTTGCGAGATCGTCGATTTCGCAAAGGAGCAGGAAGAGGGTGTCCTGCAGGGAAGTATCCTCAGTGTCACACTCTTTTCTCTGAGCTTCAACGGCATCACCTCGGTGCTGCCAGAATATGTTCTCGCTACGCTCTACGTGGACGACCTTTTGATCTCTTTTGGCGCGGCCCAGATGCCAACCTTGGAGCGTCGACTCCAACAGGCATTGAACCGCGTCTCTCGCTATGTCGAAGCGCACAGGTTCCGGTTTTCTTTGGCTAAGACTAAGGTGGTGCACTTCTGCCGCCACCCACGGCTCCACCCCGACCCAGACTTGTTTCTTAATCGGGTACGCCTTGAAGTGGTTGAATCGCACCGTTTCCTTGGTCTTGTTTTTGACCGACGCCTCACCTTGGAGGCTCATATTCGCAGCCTTAGGGTCTCTTGAACCCGCGCCATGGATATCCTACGTTCCGTGAGGTTCTGCGCTTGGGGTGCTGATAGGGCTACTGCCTTACTTTCTCATCGATCCTTTGTTCGTTCGAAGCTCGACTACGGATGCGAGTTTTATGCATCCGCAGCCGAGTGTTTATTGCGGAAGGTGGATTCGATCCACCACACCGGCCTTCCCCTGGCGACCGGTGCCTTCCGCACTTTCCCCATTGAGAGCCTGTTCGTCGATGCTGGGGAGATGCCACTCGCTCTGCGCCGCGTGCAGTGCATCGCTCGCCTGTACACGCGAGCCCGGCGTCTCCCTCAGTCGCCAACAGCTCTCAAGGCATCCGCAGCTGATCTCGACGGTGCCTATGCCGCCGAGAGACGCCAGTCATACCCTAAGCCCTTTGGGTTTAGGGCCAGGAAACTCCTTCGAGAGGTAGATATAGCTCTCGGGCCGGTGGCGCCCCTGGTTCTGCCCAGGACGCCACCCTGGAGGGTGCCACATTTGGCTATTTGTCGCCACGCCTCTGCTCCCAAAGCTTGTACTGCGCCGGGAGTATTGCGTTCGACCTTTTTGGAGCACACATCGTGTCACGCTGAAACCGTGCCAGTGTATACGGATGGCTCCAAGTCCCAAGAGGGGGTCGGCTTCCACGCCGTATCCCCTCTGTTTGAAGTCAGCGGGGCTCTACCAGGCGCTGCGTCTGTCTTCACGGCCGAGCTGGTGGCAATACACCACTCGGTACGGGAGATTACGCGACGTGCCCGGTTCGGAGACCGGATTGTGATCTATAGCGACTCACAAAGCGCCCTGAGTGCTCTCGGGGCATTGGAATCTCCGCATTCCCTGGTTCGCAATATTTGTTACGCCACGGTTTTGGCGAGCCGGGCAGATGTCGAGATTATCTTCTGCTGGGTTCCTGGACATGTAGGAATTGCGGGGAATGAGCGCGCCGATGAGGGCGCCAAAGAGTCCGCGAGGACTCTGCGCCCGGACCAGCGTTTCGCTCTTCCTCACACCGACTACATGGCAGGAATACGGGCAGCTCTTCGGACTGCTTGGCAAAGAAGATGGGAGACGGTCGAAGGGAACTTAAAGTTACGTGCCATTGCGCCGCGACTGTTCCCATGGACCTATCCCCCAATGCCGCGGCGGCTTCAGGTTGCTTTCTGTCGTCTCCGAATCGGACACACCCGTGTGATGCATCGCTATTTGATGGAGCGCTCGCCTGCGCCCTATTGCAACGACCGCGTCGCCCCTCAGACTGTTCGGCACATTCTTGTCGAATGTCCCAGTCTGGGTGATCTTCACGCACGATACCTGTCCCGGTACCGGGATGGGCGGGGTCACTACCGCCTGTCCCTTGTACTCGGGACAGATTCGTGCACATTGACTTGTGGACTTGTTGACTTTTGGGGGGAGGCCGGGCTTCTCCCCTTTATTTAACGTTCTTTTTTTGTTATTTTGTTTGTAGGTTGCACTCTCCTGCACCGGGGTGAGGGGGACCTCCCCCCGCTGCCGGAGATTGCTTCCTGACTGTTAAGTTTTTCCAATTTATATCGATTGTTAAGTTTTCATATTTTTATTTTAAAGTAGCCTAGTTCTAGGCCTTCGTGTTTTTCGGCGACTCTGTCCCAAGTGGGTAGTTGCCAGATGGGCTCTATAAAATTAAAAAAAAAAAAATCAGTAAATTTTAAATTATGTACACTCACTTTCAGTTTGTTACCAAATACAGTGGCCATCCTGTGGATCAGCCAAAAAGTCACCATGGACCACCAGTTGAAAACCACTGCCTTACACCCATAAAAAGACCTTAAAGCTGGCCGCCCAGCCTTAGGGTCTCTTGTACCTGCGCCAAGGACATTCTTCGTTCCGTGATGTTCAGCCCTATCAGCACCTCGGGTGCTAATAGGGCTACTGCCTTACTTTTCTATCAATCCTTTTATAGACTAGTCATACCTAAGCTCTCTTGATCTAGGGCTAGGAAACTCCTTCGAGAGCGTTCTGCCCAGAACGCTATCCTTGGGATACTATCTTGGGCTATTTGTTGCCACGCCTCTGCTCCCAAAGCTCCCGCATCGCCGGGAGTATTTCGTTCGACCTTTCTGGAGCACACTTTGTCTTTCGCTGGATCCGTGACACTGTACACAGATGGCTCCAATTCCCAGTAGGGGGTTGGCTTCTACGCCATATCACCCCCGCTTGAAGTTACTGGGGCACTACCAGGCGCTGCCTCTGAGTTCACGTCCGAGCTGCTTGCAATATACCGCTCGTGACGACAGGTAACTCGTCGTGCCCGGTTTTGAGACAGGATTGTAATCTTTAGCGAATCACAAACCGCCTTCAGTGCTCTCAGGACATTGAAATCTCCACACAGGCTGGTTCGTGGTATCCGTAGCGCCACTGTTGCTGCAAGCCGGGCGGCTGTCGAGATTATTTTATGCTTGGTTCCCGGACATTTTGGAATTTCGCGGAATGATGGCGCCAAAGATTCTGAGAGTACTGAGCGACCAGACAAGCGTTTCGCTCTTCCTCACACCGACTACATGGCTTAAATCAGGGAGACAGCCAACGGGAACTTAAGCTTGCATACCATTGCGTCACGACGACTTCAGGTCGCGTTCTTTTGTCTTCGAATTGGTACACTCACGGGACACACCCTCATTCTTGTTGAATGTCCCAGTTTGGGTGTTCGCTCACGTTACCGGTCCCCGTATAAGGATGTGCAGTGTCTCTACCGCTTGTCTCTTGTACTCGGGACCGGTTCGTATACTCCTGATTCCCGCTTGATGGAGTTTTGGGAGGGTTCGGGCCCCCTCCATTGTATTTATTTTATATGCGTGAGGCTCATGCTCCGGCACCAAAGGGAACGGCCCTACCTCCCTCTCTTGAGAAGGCTTTTTCTCTTGTTTAATTTTCGCTTTATATGCTTTATTGGCTTGTTTTTTTAGTTTTGTCTTTTAAAAAGTAACAAATATATTCTTGTCTTACATTTCGCCAGTTGTGTCCTTCAAAAGGGGACTTAAAATTAAAACAAATACAACCACACAGTTTCACCCTTGCAAATTTCAACTTCACCCACATAATTCTCGAGTTAGCATACACATTTATGCCTATCCATTGTATCATGCCACTCATCATTCGAAAGTACTGCCACCAACCACCCTTTACTCGCACGACCCTGATCGCACTCCATCCCTCCATGTTTGCCTCACATAAAGCAACCACCTGTAATCTCCCGCTTTTAAAAAGATCGACTAACCCTCCCTTCTTTCCCACATCACATATGAGGACCTCAGGACCATAGTGGCTCTAGCGCCATTTTTTAAAAACTGAGAAAACTGCATCTAAAGGTTATCAGCAATAACACCACTTCTAAGAAAGATATCATTTTCAACTAAGTTTCAGACGAAAGCCCTCCTCTTCAGATTTTTTTTACCAGGAAAAAATAAATATATCATGCTTTTGCGCGCTAGCACGTAAAATGCCCCCCCCCCCTTAAGTTTTTGTCCATTTTTTTTAATCACCTGGGATTTAAACCTTAATAAAATGTTTTACCTGAAGTAAATAATGAAGTTAACACCTTACTGGTATCACAACAACATAAAGAACATAGTATAATAATAATAATAACAATGATAATAATATGTACAATAAACTACATGAATGAAGTGATTTTATGAACACAACAAACGACCGCATCTGTAAAATCACGAGCTATTGGCATGCCTGGGGAGGAAACCTGAGGAAGGCTAGTAATCAGCACGTCTATTAGTCCCGGGTGACGTGTTTATGGTGAAAAACGCTGATTGGGCGAGAGATGGATATGCGCTTTGCGTCGCATCTTCCCACTGGCTGGCCCCTCTGGTCCTGAATGAACGCGCCACTTGGCTCAACAACCGCACACAAAACTTGCGTCCCAAGTCGTTCATTCAGTCCTTGTTCCACTTGCTTCTACAGGACTTGCAACCTTATAGAAACTGGAAAACAGTGTTGCAAACGTCATAGCTAGACAAAGGAAACGTTCCCTCTTCTTTTGATATGTTTAACGCCATTTTGGGGGAGGCGGCCCTTGAGTCCGTGTAGTTCTGAGGCCCTCATATTCCATACACACTCGATTCACGCATTAACGCTGTTTATCGTCATTGCCTATTGCCAGGCTGTCGGATCCCTAGATTCAGGCTATTCGCCTTTTCGATGCCTTTTATAAATGATCAATAAATTCAATTTCCTGTAATTCTCGTTTATTTTAGCGTCGATGGAGAGAAGCCAACGAGGGGCAGTACAAGTGGAAGGCGCGGTCGCAGGGCAAGAGGATCTACATCCGTAGCTGCGCCCACTGTAAGTGTATTTTTGTGGTACATATTACCTTTATGCCCTATTATTAGCTATCGTGGTTAGAATAAAGGAAATATAGTGTTTCCATTTAAGTCTTGGGATGGTACCAGGTGAAATTGATTTCAATTTATAAGTCGTGAAAGAAGATGTATGCATTTAGAGAAGATACAAATCACCTGTAGAAATGGTGTCATTGAAACCCTCAAAAATCAAATCATTCTCTCTACACCTGACACGAAACAATCCAATTACCTCAACGACTAACTTGTCCAACCCAACCGTAGCCCCACGCATGACCTTTGCTCAACACACAAAACATCACCTCGAAAGCTATATCCTAAGTCAACACCCTCAGACCCTTTACAAACACCAACTTTGGACAGCACAAAAAATCTCTGATACATTTCATCCGCACGACCCTCAACTACATATCTCCAGTCTGGCTGCCAACCATAGTAAATAGACAACTGTATAAAATATTAATAATAGTGCCCTTTGCATTAAAACCGAATGCACAAAAAACACCGAAAGATAGCAGGAGCACCTGCTACAACAAAGCTGGTGGAACGGCACGTCCTCCCAGCCCCAGTGCGCGTAGTTACCCTGCCAAGGTTAATGCCTGTAGGAGTACCTCCAGCTATATATCTTAAATTATTTTCACTTAGTTTACCTTCACTATCCTCTTCCTAAATCTCTCCTTATTATATGGGTGATACACGCTCGTTGTTATTGCGCTTTAAAGTCTAGTTTAAATAAATGACACTAAGCAGCCCTAGATCGCCGAATCTGAGTCTCACTGGACCGCTTGCATTCAAGCCACTACCTACAAGAATACAAATAGATTTAGACCCTGACTCACCCCCACCATGACTTATCCCTGCTATAATCTCCAACAACCCGAAAACACTTCCTATCTCAGCTTAGTTTGCTTCCCTCTTTACCATCTCAGAACAACTTCCACTATAACCTTTCTACGAGACCATAGGGAAAGACCACATGCCGTAGCAACCTTACCAAAGTAAGCAAGAAAGTCGTTACACTTAAGTACTTGTATTCCTAAAATCACATTAATATTTTTTTTTCAGTTGAGGACTCCATCTATTCTTGAGGCTTTCTCGAGATCGTCGAGCAAGATTGCTAATTCTCAGAGAAACAAAGGAATTTCCTTTATTGACGATTCTGATGAGGATTAAACACTATTTGTGTGCAAATTGTCCTCACTCTTTATGTTTTATAGCCACGTCTAATGAAGATATCTTTCCATTATTTTTTATGTTTAATCCATTTCGCTGTTATTTTTTTAACTATATTTTATCCTCAAAGAAGGGGAGTTGTTGAATTGGCGAAATAAACGATATAGGAAAAGGTATATGCGGTTTGGGGGAACCATTTGCAGGGTGTCTACCCCTTGAAATCCTTGAATTTTTTTGCCCTTGAAATCCTTGAAAACTCCTTGAATTTGATGAAAAAGGTAGATGGACCTTGAATTTAAAAAATAAATCATTGAGTTAGTGTTCAAATTTGATTTTTCAAATTCACTACATATATATATATATATATATATATATATATATATATATATATATATATATATATATACTTTTTAATGTCTATTAGAAAATAGTAATATTTTTTATAAGTTAATATTTAAGTTAATCTACTCACTAATGTGAGTGAACATTTGCTTTGGATGCATTGTATTTTATGATGGATGCTCGCTATACTTCTGTGACTCGCTTGGATACCTTGTTCTTGTTTTTTTGCACTAAATGAAGTTCATCAATCTGATTTCCCTATGAAATTTTTCTCAATAAGATGGGTAGAAAACACAAGAGTTGCACAAAGGGCAATTAGTCTTCTCTCCAAAGTCAAGATGTTTGTTGAAACAATCAGAATACTCATGAAGAACCAAAAAATGTATCATATGCCACGATGAAAGAGGCTCTGTGCAATAAGCTTCTATCTGCTAAGATCGCTTTTTTTTTCTGAAGATTTCATCGGAATTGGAAGGATTTCTGGTCCGGTATCAAACTGACTCCCCAATGATGCCATTCCTTTACGAGGATTTGTGTGCCATGCTGTCGACTCTCTTGCTACGTTTTATCAAGAAAGATTTAGTTGAGGAAAAATCTTTCAAGCAGCTGAGTTGTCTGGATTTAACCAATCTGCCTCACCAATTACCTGCTGAAAAAGTGGATCTCGGCTTCGCTGTTAAAGAAGAGGTTAGAAAAGTTCGAGAACATCTGACCAACACTGACATTCTTCAGTTTCGGAAGGAAGCGGTGAACTTCTTCGTAGCTGTAGTAAAAAGGCTTCAACTGTTTGAATCCAAATGTGATGTTGAATGCATCCAAGTACGAGTCTAGGATTGAGATCCTTCTGAGAGAACTTGTGTCTATAGAAAAACTTTAAAAAGGGCTTCAACTGTTTAAATCCAAATGTGATGTTGAATGCATCCAAGTACGAGTCTAGGATTGAGATCCTTCTGAGAGAACTTGTGTCTATAGAAAAACTGTCCGGAAAAGCTGCTGATGACATCAAAACAGAGTACAAGCGATTTGTTACTGACAATAATTTCTGCAAATCAAATAAAAAGTTCTCCAGAGAAACTTGTTTTTATGCTCATTTTGAGCACTTATTCCAGGTAGCGAATTTTTAGGTAACCTCCCTCTTCAAGAGCTTTATTTATGAGATAATGTGCCTCATTCACGGACAAGCAACTGTCGAACGGGGTTTTAATATTAACAAAGAAATCTTAGTCGAAAATCTTCAACAGAAGTCTATGATTGTTCAGAGTTGTACACGATGCCTTGGTTGCAACTGAGTTTAAAGTGACTAAGTCACTTATGCATGCAGTTAGGAATTCTTCTCGCTTGTACAAAGAAGATCTTAAAAAGAAAAGAAATCAGGACAAAAGTCTTACAGACATGGAAGCCAAGAATAGATGAACGGATGCTCTGATCAAAGAAAAAGAAGATGAGAAACAAAGACTAAAAATGAATTTTGAAGCAAAAATGAGTCTTCTTGATAAGGAAATTGTAACCATCAAGCATGATTAAATAAAAATTAAAAGGTAACCTCTGAATCATGAATGTTTATTCTGTTTTGTAATACATTTAATTTTAAATTGAAATATTTCAGATTTTTTCCTAAATGCTTCATGATTCAGTGTTTGGGGGTCATTTTGAAACCAAAAATTCTTTGTTATGAAGAGTGGAAAGTAATGGGTATTTTTGCTAAGTATAATTTAGGTAATTGTATGGCTGAGTAAAAATAAATGCTTTAAAATATAATTTTACACCTGAAAATGGAAGCATTTCCAAATGTAGGTACTAAATTTTCATGAAATGGATAGTTTTTGATGATAGAAATTATTTAATTAAAAAAATGATGTCTCATAAATGTAATAAAACATACAAGGGTCATGTAACTAATAATTAAAAAAAAAACAAGCAATGGCTCAAACCAGTTCTTGATTATTTTTAAAATGTCCTTGAAATCCTTGAAAAGTCTCTGAATTCAAAATCTCCAAACGAGTAGACACCCTGATATATGCGTATGAATTCTGATACTTGTATCAGAATTCATACAGTGAGAATTATTGTGGGAAAGGAATCGAGATATAAACTGTTTTGGATGAGAAATGCTAACGTTATTGCGGTGTCGGTGTTCTATTACTATTAGCAGAGAAGTGGAAAGAGAGTACGTGTGTGAATAGAATTAATGACAGGATATTGGTAAAGTTTAATTTTGATAAAGTAATCATATCTTGTATCAGTGTATGCACCCTAAGTAGGCTTGGATGCTGCGGTCAAGAATGAGTTTTGGGGTGAGTTGATCAGAGTTGGTGGCATGGTAGAGAGTGAGATGGTGATCCTGGGAGGAGATCTGAATGGATATGTCGGGGCGGAGGCACTGGGATATGTAACACCGTGTTAAGAAACGAGAAAAGTAAACTGATCACATATACATCTGGAGACAGCAGTAGTCAGAGTATTTTATGGTTAGAAGAAGAGAGAGAAAACTAGTGAAAGATGTTAGTGATACCCAATGAAGAGAGTGTACAGCAACATAAATTAGTAGTGTGTGACCTTTGGTTAGGAACATCGCTGGTCAGGAGCTGCCAAGTGTAGGCCATGAATGGTCTTTTGCAGTCTCCTCCTTTTCTTATGTTCTATCGCGGAAACCGGTTCACACGACCCAAGTAAATCGGACGCAAGAAATTTGTAGAAGACCAGGGACTAAAGGCCTACCAGAAATTCACAAGAATTTATCAGGACGGTGCTAAATGAAGACACACAAAAGTATTAACAGTATTATTCACATCACAATGAAATAAATTGACTGCTAATAAATTATACGGGGGTACATCAAATAATAAGAAAAGTCACAAATGCTTATCACTATCTAACGACCACAAGTCGTTCTAACTAAAATAGATATTCGTGCATACAAAATTGGGTTCTATGAATAATTTGCTCAAAGCCGAAACGACACGCGCCGTTCAAGATGAAATAGACTACGCTATTCTAATGACAGGTGTTCCCGAAATAACCCTGTCTTACGTCCCTTATCCGAAGCCCCAAAGTTACATATATAAAACTAACTAATTTAGATGGGACGTAAAAAGAAAGAAATACTCCAAAATACCTGATACCAGAGCAGTGAGGCAATAACCCACGTCGGAAACTCAGGCGAAAGAGGCTGCGCGACGATGAGTGAATTCGACCCAAGTCCACAGGGGTGAATGCGATGATGGTCTTCGGCGAGGAGAAAGAAACCCACAGACGGCGGTATCGGGGCGAAAGGCGTCGAGACCACGGGGAACGATGACTCAAAAGGCACAACGATTCGAGATGGCAGAATTCCCCAAGGAGGAGGTGACTAGGGTAGAGCTTTCACGTGCCCAGTGTGAACGGCTTCCCAAAGGATAACACTTGCGAATGTAACTGGAAGAGCACAATTCGATGCAGCGACAACGCTGGCAGGAATCAATGGCAAAAAGGCCTTGCTGCTCGAAGGAATCCAGTATGGGTCTCCAAAAAGGAACAACGTCAAAGGTAAGTGACGGAAAACGATTCAGCGGAGCAATCGAGGCAGAATCATCGCAACAGAATGAATTAAAAGGCCTCACGGCTCCATTTATATCCTTCAGTCCGAAGGGGAAAGCGGGGGTGAAACTCTTTCCCTACGCAAACTAGGCTGGTAAGTTACAGTAGTTTAGGCCAAAAATGGTAGGCTCGAAGCGGGTTGACCTGCGATAAAAACACTGTAAACTATGCTGAGAAAGGGAAGGCATGGGAATACGAGGGCTTACCCTTTACACCACCCCGGGGCAAGAATCTACTCGAGAGTAGATAAAAAAGAATAATTACATATGGGACCTACTTAAAAGGTTAGCCCCCCCCCCCTAGGTTGTCCTTTCCAGCGATGTGGACAAGCCTAAACTTATAGGCCTGTAGGGCTAGAACCCACCGAAGTAGTCTGTCGTTCTTGCCTTTGAATGTTGACAGATAGAGGAGAGGCTTGTGGTCGACCTCCAAAACAAACTCTACCCTGAAGATAGAAGTCAAACTTGGTAATGGCGAATACTATGGCCAGGAGCTTCCTGCTAGCATAGGCAACAGGGTGAGGACATTCGTCTTGGTATTGTAGAAGTACCGATCCCAGTCCATGAAGAGAGGCATCGGTCCTCGGGACGAAGGTCACCTGTGGATTCGGCAGCCTTAATACCGGTTCCGAAGAGATGGAAGGCTTTAGATGGCCGAAGCGTTCCAGGATATCTTCGCTCCTAGGTAGAGGTTCTAGGCTGGACTTCCTTAGAAGGTCTGACAGTGGGCTGGGGAAGTCTGAAGCTCTAGAGATAAAAGATTTATAGAAAGAGACCTAACACAGGAATAACCTTAATAACTTCTTATTGGGGATGGGAGGTATGTTCCATATAGCTTCGACCTTATGATGCTGGGTGTAAGGGATTCTCCATCAAGCACGAAACCCAGGTACTGAATGGAGCTTGCCCCAAACCGATATTTGGAGGGTTTGACGGTTAGACCGTGTTCCTTCAGACGTTCCAACACGCGAGTGAGGGCTTCGACGTGTTCGTCCCAGCGCGTAGAATCTACGAAGATATTGTCGAAGTAAAAACACGTTCGAGAGATCAGCCAGCACAAGCCTCATCAGTCGTATGTAGGTCGCACAAACGTTAATAAATCAGCCTAAATAGCATTTCGAAAACCATAACTATAAATTTGTTTGATCGAAGTTGTCGGATGATAGTTTTTAGGCCTAAGACGACAGCGAAATAAATTTTGAAATAATGAACTGGGTTTTAAGAAAAACAATTAAACAAATATCAATATATTCATAGAATCAACGAATATACAATGAGATAAGTAGATTAGGTATACAATGTAAGATATTGTAACATGATTTACAGTAACATGAAGCGAAGAGAATTGAAGTATGTGAAATAAATATGAAATAATAATATAGTGATTATGATGTACTGTGAATTAGGGGCTGCAATATGAGAAGTAAATATAATTAGGACCTATTCTCGTATGGTCGTTTGCAAAGAATTGTGAGGGAAAGTGGAATTAACTAAGTATGATTTGTTTGGAGGTAAATGACTAATTGTAGAAGGAATTATTACCGACCTTTATACGAAGAGTGGCTTGAGTCGAATGGGAAAGAATAGTGTGCTATTTGTTTGAGCTGAAAGCGTGTTTGTTTGTTTGTGTGTGAAATTTTAAGAGATGTTGTTTGGAACAGTACTACGTTAACTGAATGGACAAGTAAAATAAATGAATGAATTAATTATTGAGTTGTACATAAAATGATTTAATTTACAAAAGTTAAGTAAAATAATTGAAAGATTGAATTGCAAAGTTAAATAAAATAATTGAACGATTAAATTGACAAAGCTAAAGGATTGCATAATATGAATTTTACATAATAATTGATGTATATATATATATATATATATATATATATATATATATATATATATATATATATATATATATATATATATATATATATATTTAAGTTTCCCAGGAGGTTTTTATTATAGGAATGCCCAGAGGCATTGCTATAACACTTCCCCCCTTCGACCAAATAGCTCACTATTCTTTCCCATTCGACTCAAGCCACTCTTCGTATAAAGGTCGGTAATCATTCCTTCTACAATTAGTCATTTACCTCCAAACAAATCATACTTAGTTAATTCCACTTTCTCTCACAATTCTTTGCAAACGACCATACGAGAGTAGGTCCTAATTATATTTACTTCTCATATTGCAGCCCCTAATTCACAGTCCATCATAGTCACTATATTATTATTTCACCATATTGTTTCGTATTTATTTCACATACTTCAATTCTCTTCGCATCCTGTTACTGTAAATCATATGTTACAATATCTTACATTGTATACCTAATCTACTTATCTCATTGTACATTCGTTGATTCTATGAATATATTGATAATTGTTTTTCTTAAAACCCAGTTCATTATTTCAAAATTTATTTCGCTGTCGTCTTAGGCCTAAAAACTATGATCCGACAACTTCGATCAAACAAATTTATAGTTATGGTTTTCGAAACGCTATTTAGGCTGATTTATTAACAGGAAATAAATCACATGATAACCATGTACTATTAAGTGGTGCCCAGACCCGGGAGGTTTTTATTATAGGAATGCCCAGAGGCATTGCTATACCCGGTACCCACCAATGAGTTCCTGGTTTTGGGATAGCTGATCCTGCTGTAGTGTTCAGACGAAAGAGAATCAATACTACCATCGTGTGTCAAAAGTAGATGGAATTTGTCCGAGTCTCCTTCCTCGTCGATGCTTAGTCTTTCACTCTCAGGAGCCATAAGTTTCTCCAGGGTGGAAGTTTCGTCTAGAACTTTTGCTTGCTGCACCTGGGTCCTGCAATGATACTTTTTCAAAAGGTTAGCATGATAGAGAAGGGGTCCACGAGGAACATCGATGAGATAATCTACCTTTCCTCGCCTCTCAAGTACCTTATGCGGGCCATTCCAGGCTACGAGAAGTTCTCTGGCGTCTCTGGACAAGAGCACCAGAACTTCATCGCCCAGTTTGAATTGCCGGTCCTGTGACTTAAGGTCAAAATAACTCCTGTACTGGGAGCTGCTGACTTCGGCATGTTTGGCAGCAATTTTAGAACATTAGGCCAGCTTTTTCTGCAGCTCGATGACGTACTGAAAGTTGGTCTGGTCGTCGTCCTGGAGGGTTCGATCTTCCCACAGATCTCGAAGAACGGTTAGTGGGCCACGGACTGAGCGGTCGTATAACAACTCAAAGGCCGAAAACCCAGTTCGATCACTCGGAAGTTCCCTGAGAGCAAATAGGGTTGGAATGAGTTACCTGTGCCACTCTCGAGGCTTCTCCGAACACAACTTACGGAGAATAGTCTTCAGGGGGGCATGAAGTCTTCGATCCTTCCGTTTTCACTGAGGTGAAAAAGGTGTGGTGAAGATAGGTTTGACACCCAGCAGCTTGTGAAGTTCCTTCATAAGGTTGGATGTAAACTGAGTCCCACGGTCGGATAGAATTTCCCAAGGGATTCCCACTCGAGAAAAGATGGTAAGTAAGGTTTCGGTGACGGACACAGAATCAATATCCTTCAAGGGCACAGCCTCTGGAAACCCTGTGGTAAAATTAATTAGGGTAAGCATGAACTTGTGACCATCAGAAGATGGGGGAGAAAGAGGTCCCACCTAATCAATTGCGATTCGGGCGAAAGGCTCAGTCACGATGAACATTGGCTGAAGAGGCACCGGTCCCACACGTCCTTTGGTCGAGAAGCGTTGGCACTTATCACAGGAACAGCAGAAAGCACGAATGTCAGACCCATTCCAGGCCAATAGAATTGATCTGTGACCTTTAATTCGGTCTTCCTGTGGGAAAAATGGCCATCCAACGGTCTCTCATAAACAACTGAAAGGATGACCGGGCGACACTGACGGGGAGCAACCAAGGTCAACTTGCCTGCCTTATGGGGATGCTCAGACATTAAGCATTTCCGATAAAGGAGGCCGTCAAACTTGAAGAACTGGTAACTAGTCCCGTTTCTAACTCACTCGGCCTCCTCTGAGGCAGCTTTAGCTCAAACAGCAGAGAGGGTTCCACAGGAAGTTTGCAGGCGACAGAAGTCGTCAGGCGTCACAGAAATGGGCTGGATATCAGGCAGAGCTAAGGGGTGAATTCGTTTCATTTTCTCTGTCCTGGTCTGGACAGCACGAACATGGTTGAGTTTAGGTGCTGAGGAAGTTCCGGTGATAATGGAAAAAGTTATCAGTGGAGTAAGCATAGGTGGGCGTTATTGCGATAACGATATCGGGTTATCCGATATTTTTGTCCGCGTTATCGATTAATCGGTATCGCCAATACTTTTGGTCCCAAACTAGCGATAATCGATAATTTCAGTTCAGTTTTTGGTTCCAGTTTAGCACAGGGGCGAGCCGCGCGTGCCTTAGAGGCAGAAATATATAGGTCCAAGCTGTGAGGAGGATCCTCAAAACCTATGAGGAGATGAAGGAGAGCCTCACCAGGTAAGAAACGAAGAAACAGTATTCAAATATTTTTACTATGTATTGTATTATAAAATAACGCTATATATAGTCATTAATCAATATTGTATTATAATTTTGGATTTATCGATTATCGATTTATCGGTTATCGCGCCCACCTTTGGGAGTAAAGGTTGCAGATGACGGAGGTCGAGCTGGGGAAGGTAAAGATTTAGAAACATCAAGGTGCCTAACTCCCGGAATGTTTCCAACCAGCACACTAGCGAATTTAATTGGTGATCTAATGACGTCCGTCCATCCTTCGCAGTAAGGGCAACGAGGGTAGCAGGAGACGAGAGGGAATAAGTCAACTCATCCCAAGTAGTCGGCCACAAACCTTTCTTGCAGGCGCTGACATCAGTGTCTGGCAAGACATCCTCAGAGACGACAACGCAAGATCAACCAGTGTCCCTGATAATGGTCGAAACCCAGGCCCCATTAATAGTACCAGAAGCCTGGAAATGAGGGACTCTTCGGTCGAAAAGACAGAATCTCACCTTAAAGGGTTTCGACGAAGACTAGCCATCTTTGAAGGCACGGGGGTTCCTTGGGCACTGCGGACGAATGAGGCTAACCTCACCGCAGCCATGAAACGTCAGCGTAGAGGAGGAATTCTGTGAGGTGCTCTTAGCGGTGGACGAAGTTGTCTTTCCCTTCGGAGAAGGGTTGGACGGACGCACGAACTTCTTAGGATGAGAGCTAGAAGTTCTAGAAAGACTGGGGTGAGCAAAAGTCCAATTATCCGCCAGCTAGATTGCTTCCGATAAGTTCCAAGATCATAAATTCCTTGAGCCCATCAAAAGTGTTATCGACGCCGGAGGCTTTGAGCCATGCCTGAAATAATCGGTCTAGGTGAAATTAAAATGGCTGAAAGGTTTCCCCTGGAAAAACCTTAGCGCTACGAAACTCGGTACGGTAGCCATCCGGAGTTTTATTGAAGCCGGTAAGAAGGGCTCTCTTCAAAAGGTTGTAGTCCCTGGTGACATCCATGGGCAGGGATATATAAAGCTCAGCAGCCTTACCGGTGAGCAGGCTTTCTGATCTCACAGCATAACTCTTGGGGTTAACTTTGAGTAATTCGGCAAACTTCTTGAAGCGGTTGAGATAAGAAGCAAAGTCCTCGCCATCCTGTAACAGGGAAAGTTTCGGACAACTCATCGGGTCAGTGAATTGAAAAGAAATAGTTTGCTGAAGTGCGGAGTTGCAAGCCAATTCAACCTCCTTCTCTGCTTGGATTTGGGCTAGCTGAAGCTTCCTTTCTTCCTCCTCTTTTTTAGCCTGGCGCTCCCTCTCACGCTCCTCACGTTCGAATGCCTGTTGCTGCACTACATATTGGGCAATTTCATTGCCGGTAAGGCCCAATACGATGGCCTGATCCTTAAGTTCCTTGATGGAAGACATTATAACAAAATCGGGATAAAGGTCACACACCCCTCCCCAAAAAATAGATAAACAAAAATAAATCAATAAATAAATAATGGAGGCAAAGTCGATTAATGAAAGTTAGACAATAAATATTAAAACCTCAAATAATTAAATGAGTTAACTCTGCAAAGGACAAAAAATGCAATAATTACGCAAAACGTACATAAAAAACGCGGTAAGAGTTAATTAAAATACACAAAGAATTATTTAAAGTGGGGATCAATAATATTAAAAAAATGTTAAACACACAATGGGGACCACTCAAATCCCACACAAGATGCAAAAGGCAAACCTCTTTAAAAAAAAATGATGCTCAAAGTAGCCAAATATAAGTAGTACAAAGATAATCACAGCAAAAAAAACAACAACTGTGAATACGAGGCGTATAGCAAACCTCAGAAGACACCCCTGCAAGTATCAAAAGATTAATAAATTAATACAAACAACGGCTAAGCAGAGCTGTGAAAATTAAGGCAAAGGTAAACCTCGGTAGTGCCACGGCTAACAAAATCTTATGCACAGTAGCAATTCACTTCCGGGCCACAGACAGTGAATACGCGCTCGAGGCGACTTAAACACCCAAGCGGATAAGCACCACAACCTAACCTGACAACTTAAACTGGAAAAAATAAATACTAGCTAGCTAAATCCTGGCAAGGTCGCCACATATGTGAAGGCTATCGCGGAACCCAGTTTACACGGCACAAAATAAAACACACAAGAAATTTGTAGCAGACCAGGGATCTAAAGGCCTACCAAAATTCACCAGAATTTATCCGAACGGTGCTAAATTACGAGGTATACGCAAGGGATTAAATGAATACACACATAAAAGTATTAACATTATTATTTACATCAAAATCAAAATGAAATAAATTGACTGCTAACAAATTATACGGGGGTACATCAAATAATAAGAAAAGTCACAAATGCTTATCACTATCTAGCGACCACAAGTCGTTCTAACCAAAATAGATATTCGCGCATACAAAATTGGGTTCTATGAATAATTTGCTCAAAGCCGAAACGACACGCGCCGTTGAAGATGAAATAGACTACGCTACTCTAATGACAAGTGTTCCTGGAATTACCTCCCTGTCTTACGTCCGTTATCCGAAGCCCCAAAGTTACATATATAAAACTTAACTAATTTACAAGGGACGTAAGAAGAAAGAAATACTCCAAAATATCTGATACCAGAGCAGTGAAGCAAAAACCCACTTCGGAAACCTAGGCGAAAGAGGCTCGGCGACGATGAATGAATTCGACCCAAGTCCACAGGGGTGAATGCGATGACGGTCTTCGGTGAGGAGAAACCCACAGACGGCGATATCGGGGCGAAATGCGTCGAGACCACGGGGAACGATTACTCGAAAGCCCAACGATCCGAGAGAAGGAATTCGAGATGAAAGAATTCCCAAAAGAGGAGATTGCGAGGTGACTAGGGGAGAGTTTTCATGTGCCCAGTGTAACGGCTTCCCAAAGGAGAACACTTGTAAAGGAAACTGGAAGAGCACAATTTGGTGCAACCGAGAGAGGGGTAGCGACAACGCTGGCAGGAATCAATGGCAAAAAAAAGCCTCGCTGCACGAAGGAATCCAATACGGGTCTCCAAAACTCAACAACGTCAAAGGTAAGTGACGGAAAACGATTCAGCGGAGCAATCAAGGTAGAATCATCGCAACAGAATGAATTTAAAGGCCTCATGGCTCCATTTTATCCTTCTGTCCGAAGGGAAAAAAGAGATATGGGGCACATAGGGGGGAGGGATGTGCATGTCTTTCCTTACGCAAATTAGGCTAGTAAGTTACAGAAGTTTAGGCCAAAAATGGTAGGCTCGAAGCGGGTCGACCTGCGATAAACACCGTAAACTATACTGAGAAAGGGAAGGCATGGGAATACGAGGGCCTAACCTCCTACAGTATGGAAGCTTCAAAAATCAAGACGTATGGGAGCCTTTTTACGAGGAGTTAGGTACACTACCGTCAGAGAATAGAGCGACTGACGGAAGTGTGAGTGAGCAGTATGATAGACTAAAAGATAAACTTCTAAAAGCCACTGAATCCGTAAGGGGCACGGCAATTTGCTCTCCTAGCCCCCATGCTGACGGGACTCAGGGCCCCGTCCGGCCCCAGCTTGGCATTCTTTTTCTCCTCCCGCTAACCCCTACTTCGTCTTCTGTGCCAATTTTCTTTCACCCTGCATCGTCCTTCTATCTACGTTTGTTTGGCGATCTCGGTGTATCAGAGATGTCCGTCACGGGGCGCGACCCCGTGGCTGGGTCCCGCCTGTGTTGGTTGGTGGGTCCCTGAGCTGGAGTGGGGGTCTTTGCTTTCCCAACCGATAAATTTCCGAGGCTGGCCGGTTATTTTTAAAACGATGGTTGGATAATGGGTCGACGGGCTTACCCTCCTTGTTGGGCCGGCGCTCGATTAGATGTCTCGACAGTAGACAGTGACTGCGATGCACGAGTTCGCACCCCCTTTCATACTCTACTTTATATGGGTAATATTTTAAGAGTTCTCTCCCAGAAGTCAGACTTCTGGTTCTCGTACTACGCCTGTCAATAAGTCCTCTTTTCCGCGCTTGTTAGATCCCTTCGCAGAAGAGATAGATCCTGATTTAGATTATCCTCGTTTTCTGGTGCTGAATTCCAGTTCCGGGTCTCCGCTTTCTAAATTGGACGTGTTTGATTTGAATGAGGAGCTTGAGTCCCGTTATGGTGCACCCCGCCGTATGTGGGCCCGTGGTAGTGGCGATTTAGTGGTTGAGGTATCTTCGCGAGAGCAGTGTGGTGCCGTCCGGGATTAGTCCTTCCTTTCTGAGGTCCCGATTTCGGTTGTGCCCTACCCTCGTCTTAATTCGTCCACGAATTATCGCAATATGATGTTTCGAGACTAAAGGATAAACTTTCGCCCCAGAGGGTTACGGACGTTTATAGGGTTTCTAAGTCTGTTGGTCCCGCTAAGGTTCTTACAAGTACGCTCATCGTCACCTTTGAGCGTCAGGATCTGCCTCAGTTTGTTCGTCCTGGTTATCTTCGTGTCCCTGTGTCCCGTTATGTCCAGTTTCCCACACGTTGTTTTAATTGACACCAGTTTGAACATATGAACAGCAATTGTAGGCAGGCTCATCGCTTTGCGGCCTATGCGTTGGCGTATCATGGCTCCTCTTGTGGGAATCATGAATGTTGCGCCAATTCTGGAGGTTCCCATAGCGCTGCTTTGCGTTCTTGTCCCGTATTCCTTTTTGAGAAGGAGGTCCTGGCTCTTCGGGACTCCTTCAGGCTGGACTTTCGTGAGGCCAGTCGTAGGGTGCGGGGGCAGCTCGCACCCTCCGGCCGTCTCCTCTCTGATGTTCTCCGGGAGGCAGGGTCCCACCGTCCTCTTCCCGGTCGCCCCACTCCTTCTTTATCTTCTCGCGGTCCCTCTGTTGCTCCTTCTCCGCTGCCGTTGGTTCGTCCGTTGCGCCCTCTCCTTTGTCATTGGTCTCTTCTCATGTTGGTTGACCTCTACAACCTACTTTGGGTCGAAGGAATCTATCCGTCCTCCTGGCGTGTGGGGTTTGTTCTGCCCTTTCTCAAGCCCGGTAAGGACGGTTTGGACCCCAGTCACTATCGCCCGATTGCTCTTACGAGCTGCCTCAGTAAGTTTTTGGAGTCTAACTCGCTCCTCTCTCCATTTCAGTGCGGTTTTCGCAGGGGCCGTAGTACTCTTGACCACCTCATTCGTTTGAAAGACTCCGTTTTACGGGCTTTTCCTCCAGGCATCAGGTGTTAGCGGTGTTCTTCGAAATTCAGAAGGCCTACGGTACGACCTGGAGATATGGTGTTTTACGTGAGTTATATGATTAGGGTATGAGGGACTTTTTACCGGTTTTTATTCAAGAATTTTTGTCGTCCCGTAATTTAAGGTCCGTATTAGGGATGCTTTCTCAAGCTTGCGGATTCAAGAGGAGGGTGTTCACCAAGGGTGTGTTTTAAGTGTGACATATTTCGCCATTGCCATTAATAGTCTGGTGTCCACTCTTTCAGAGGCGGTTGTTTGCTTCCCTATTCGTGGACGAGTGGCGTTGTTTGTTTTTTTGTTCATCTCTCCGCTTGCCTTCTGCTTGCCCGTCGATTACAGCTGGCAATTGATATCGGGTCATGCTGTCTCAAAGGATTTCCGTTTTTCGGTCACCAAAACGAAGGCCATGCATTTTTATCGGGGTCGTGGTGCCCTTGGTCCTCCTCCCCTCTTCTTGGATGGCACAGCGATTGAATATGTCAGCCGCCACTGTTCAAACGTAGCGAGAATTGCATACTTTCGGTTATATCAGTTCAAAAGAGCTTTCGTAACTTCGGATGTGCGGTTCGAACTCTTTATTTTCAAAACCTACATAAGGCCATTATTGGAAAGCAACGCCGAAATATGGAGCCCTTCAAAGATCCAGGGTATTGAATGTATCGAGAGAGTACAGCGAAAATTTACAAAAAACTATCAAATATGAGAGATACGCCGTATCTCCGGTGCCTTGATTTGCTCCAGATTGAATCACTTGAAATACGAAGAATAAAATCCGATTTAGTCTATTTATATAAAATCATTCATAGGCTGGTCGAAGTAGACTTCGACTCCATGTTTAGTTTCAACCGCAGACCAACAAGAAGACACTCCTTTAAACTAAATGTTGAATTTGCTAGAGCAAATTGCAGAAAATATTCCTTCGCATGTAGAGTTGTGCCGACTTGGAATCAACTACCAGAATCTGTAGTAATTGCTAATAATGCTCAAACTTTTAAAAGATTATTGGAAAATGTGAACCTGAATTTTTTTGTAGGGGCCACGCTTACACAGCTCCTTGAAGCTTTGTGCGTCCTGGTTATTATGCATAATTATTAAATGTGTATATCATGTCTCTACTTCTATGCCACGTAAGAGTTTTTAGGTACTTTTCCGAAATAAATGTTTTGTTTGTTTGTTTTTGTTCTTGGGTTTAACGCTTAATAGCAAGCTTACTTGGGTGCCCCATTTGCGTCGCTTGAGGGCGTCCTTTTCGAAAGCTATGGATTTGCTTAGGGTTTTATCCCACACCACTTGGGGTGGTGATAAGCGCACTTTGTGGTCGCTTTATTCGGCATTTGCCCAATCCCAGCTGGACTACGGTTGCCAGGTGTACTCTTCAGCTTCTCTTTCATCCTTCAAGATACTTGACTTTGTTCGTTCGCTTGGGGCCCGTCTTAGTAGTGGAACCTTTCGCACCTCGCGTATCCCTAGCCTCTTTGTTGAGGGTGGCGTGCTTCCCTTGCGATATCACCGGCTGCAGGTGTGCCTATGATCCCTGTTTTGTGTTTAGCAATACCCTTCATCTCCAGTCCATGAGTGCCTTTTTGCCCCGTCCTCTTCGGCATCTTTTGATCGGCGGCCATCTCTACCTTGGACTCTGGGAATCGGGGTTGGGGACCATCCCGCCTCCCTGGGTGTTCCTGGGGTGTTGACCCTCCCATTCCCGCCGGTTCCGTGTTGGAGCGTTCTCCCTTCTGAGGTCTGTACTGCTTTTTGGCATTTCGAGAAAGTGTCTACTGACCCTCGTTATTAAAGTGCCTGTTTCTTTAACATGCGTCTCTCATGCTCACCAGCGTCCCATCTATACTGACGGATCGAAGTCGGACCTCGGTGCTGGGGCGGCTGCGGTCTACTTGCTCTACGGAGTCTCTTCGGTCCGCCCTCCCTCATGTAGCATCCGCTTTTACCGCAGAGTTGACGGCCATTCCTTTGTCTTTTAATTTGATTGTATCCACCAATTCTTCAGATTTCATTGTTTTTAGCGATTCCCGGCCTGTTTTGGAGGCGGTTCGTTCTTTTACGTCCACCCACCATTTGGTTTCACGAAGTCGCTTTCTGGCTGGTTATAAATGCCTCCAGTTACAGGATGGCGGTTTTTTTTTTAGCTCCGGCTCATGTTGGGGGGCCCAGGCAACGAAGCGGCCGATCGGCTGGCCCGCTCGGCCGCCCTCGAGGTGCCGGATGCAGCCCTTCTGACCTTTAGGGATTCCTACCCAGTAATCAGGGCATATGTCTTTTGTTTGTGGCAGAGAGAGTGGGATTCGTTCTCTCTTCTAAGCTGTTCCTTATTAAACGCTCTGTCCGTTCCTGGTCCTCTAGCTCTCAGCAACTCCGGTCTTGGGAGGTTGTTCTTTGCCGGTTGCGAATTGGGCACACGCGAGTTGACCCTGGTTGCCCCCTTTTCGGTTGGGAGCCGTCTGTGGCTCACATTTTAGGAGTTTGTCCCCGCCTTGGTTCTCTTCGAAGTTCTTGCTTCCCTACCCTTTCTGGCGTTGCCTTCCCTGCTCGAGTTCGCTTTATTTTAACAGGACTCCCTTCTGTCGTCTTTCCTTCTTACATTTCTATCACGAAGTGGCGTTTTATCCCTTTTGTAAACTCTTTCCATTTTTGTGTTTAGGTTTATTGTTTTATCTTTTATCCTGTGCCCTCACCTGCGGCGGGCACATGTTGTTTGTTTATTGCCCCAGTCGCCCTTGTTTTAAGAATGTGTGCTGTATGCCCGTAATTTAAGTGTGCGTTTCTGTGTGTTGTACTGTTTTTTATATTCCTTTGTTTTTCCCCCTTTTTATTGAGTGTTTCCCACGCCTCTTCTGACTTTTTCGGGCGACCCCGTTTTAACAGTGCTGCCATTAAGAATCCATTAGGATTGGGCGGCTGCCACCTTGTTTTCCCTTAAACTAAACTAACTAAAATCCACTGAACAGGTTTGTGGATGGTCAAGAGGTCCACCTAGACACAAGGCGTCTTTGTGGTGGAATCAGGAAGTTGAGGCTGCAGTGAAGGAGAAAAGAAGATCGTTTATGGTATGGAAGCAGGGTGGGAGTAAGGAAGTATACTTGGCAGCGAAAAGAAGGGCAAGTCGGGAAGTGTATAGGGCTAAGTCAGAGGCCCTAAAACCTTTTAATGAGAGCCTCAATGGGGCTGAGGGCAGGAAAAGGGTGTTTAAACTGGCTAGGCAGATTGAAAAAGAAAATGGTGATATAGCGGGTGAACAGTGCATTAAAAAAAGGTGATGGTAGAGTTGTGGTTGAGCAGGACGATATAAAAAGGCTTTGGAGGGAGCACTATAATTGTTTATTAAATTTGGAATTTGACTGGGACAGGAGACTTGTGGATTGCGCAGAACCTGTGGCTGAACCGTGGCCATCAATTGAGGACAAAATGGTGAGCAGAGCCATCAATCACATGCCAGAAGGTAATGCAGCGGGTGTTTCTGTGATAAATGTCGAGATGTTGAAAGCTTCTGGAGATATCGGTGTGCGGTTGGTCACCGGGCTTATAAATGCTGTCATATATGAACGTGCTGTACCAGAAGACTGACAGAAGAGAGTGAATGTGTATAAGGATAAAGGTGCTGCGCTAGAAAAGGGTAGCTACAGAGGCATAAAGCTCCTCGATCATTTTATGAAAGTTATGGAGCGTGTTCTAGAAGAAATGATTCGGGAAAGGATAAAATTTGACGACATGCAGTTTGGATTCATGCTTGGAAAAAAGCGTATTATATTTTTGTTGACCTGGAAAAGGGTTTTGATAGGGTACCAAGAGATGTGTTGAGGTGGGCAATGAAAAAAAATAGGGATCGAGGAGTGGTTGGATAGGGTAGTCATGGCTATATACGAAGGTTCGACAACCCAGGTGAGGGTAAATGAAGAATTGTCAAGGCTGGTGTGCATCAGGGATCCGTTTTGATTCCCTTGCTGTTTGTTATGCTCCTGGAAGTGCTGTCACAGGATTGCCATTCGAGTTGTTGTACACTGACGACCTAGTGCTGAGGATGAGAGGATGGTTCTTGATAAGTTCAGGTTGTAGAAGGAAGAGATGAATTCCATGGGGCTGAGAATGAATTTGGATAAAACAAAGATGATGATTTTAAGAGTAGGTGGTAGTAATGACATTATTGAGGGTATGTGGCCATATGCAGTCGCACAGAGGGGTATGGAATAACTATCCTGTGTAATGGATGTGGTTTGTGGGTGCATAAAAGATGTATTATCAGGGGTAGGCTAAATAATGATGGAGAGTTTCAGTGCACTGTGTGTAAAGGAGAAAATTGTATTTGATGGTGTGTCGTTTGAATGCGTAGAGGAGTTCTGCTACCTAAGAGATATGATCAGTGCTGGGGCGAGTTCCGTGGCAAGCGTTGGAAAAAGTTCAGAGAGCTGCTTCTCTTTTGACGGTGAGGGTTTTTTCCTCCGAGCTAAGGGACGTCTGTACACTGCGTGCGTACGCACAATGTTTTACGGCGGCAAAACTTGGGCTGTGACGGAAGAGGACATAAAAAGGCTCAAGCGTACTGAGATAAGAATGGTGAGATGGATGTGCGGAGCATCTTTGAATTTAAGGCCTGGAGGCGACAGAGTTGCGAACTGTGAATTAAGAGATAAAATGAATTAGTGTGGCACTGTGAAGAACCAGACTGAGGTGGAAAGGATGGAGGATAATAATTGGGTGAAGGGTGTTAAGAGGTTGGGTGTGTAGCCTGCAGAGGAAGACCGAAGAAGACGTGGAATGAGGTCATACAGAGGTAACTCGGAGATATGAGTTTGATAGAGAAACAGCCAAAGATCGAACAGCATGGAAAACCATCATTAGATAAATAAGGCCGCACATGCAAGCATGCATGGAACCTTCAAAAATGATGATGATGATTTTTGTATTATAATTATTATTGTGTATTATTATTATGACAGCTATCCCTTCAACCTTTTTCTACACGCACTTTGTACAGGAGAACTTCCCACCTGAACAGAGTTCGGTCCGCTATCCTTGGTGGACTGCATGCCATCCTGGGATCACCTATCACCACGATATGATAAAAATAGGTGACCACCCGCCTATCTCTAATTCTCTTTATTACATACCCGCCTACCCCTTTCCATACTTGCTCTTCTATCCCAAATATTCTGGCTGCCTGGCGCACTTTCGTCCTCTTATGGGCTGTTAGTCGAGGGGTAGTGTATACCGTGAGTTCCCTACCTGTTGCGAGAACTGAAAGCCCGCTGGCTAAGGAAAGTACATACTAAGAACAGCCACGGTATGTGTTTGCCCGTTGATTTTGCTTACCTTCAGGTACACATAAGGTGGCGACTCTACACCATCCTTTATGGTTAAAACTCGAGGAGAATTTCCTCAGAATGGCGGGCCGGATTGTCAAGGGCCATCAGCGCTGGATCCGTGGATCGAGTGTGTAAATTATCACATTCCGGAATTTTATTTTCCTATGGAGACGCTTCTCTTAACCTCCAAAATCATTGGGAGGTCATAGTATCGACTTTACATGCACTTCTTATTCTTTTTTACTGTGATTATGACAACAACACAAAGTAATAGTGGGCGACCGCAGGCGCATGGAGATCCGCCTTCAAGCGCAACCTCGTCCTCACTAGGAGTCGGGGAGGACGAGGTAAAACAAGATGCACCTTCAACCCGTGTAGGAGCAACTTTCTCACTGTCACCATGTATCAAAGGGGCTTCGCCTTCCCTATCTTTGTAGCCGCTCTCGGGCAGCTCCACATCTGAAAAGGAGGTGCTCCCCTCCCCCTGTGTTTTCTCAGGGGCCTATCCAAACTTCTTCTAGCGGAGAGGGCGCTTCTCTCTCTCTCCTTTCTTGAAGGTTTCAGGGGTTTCCCCTTTAACCCCTTCTTTGGAGCCGCACTTGGGTGACTCCATCTCAAAAGCAGCGGCAGTCCCCCTTTTTCCCTCACAAGGGACTGACAAGAGAGTAAGCGGGCGGCCAAAAATTGGCCTTCAATTAATAGCTCTAAACCGCTTAGAAGAGCAAGACATGGCAGGGCCGCTCGTGTCGTGCCCATACCATCCTGCAGGAGGCCGGCAAGCCTGCCCCTCTCTCTTTCCCGATGATGGTCGGTTCGCTGGCCAGAGAAGTGACCATTCCTGAATGTATCTCTAATAGGTTCCTTGATTCCTGGAGGGGGGCGGGGACACATGGAGCCCAACCTGAGTTGGACATGATCCCAGAGTTTGCCCAGCCCCATAAGGCAGGATCTTCTATGGGGTAGAACCTGGCGTCGGGGCCAAACAACGAACCTGACCCTGCCCCTGTGCGAGCTTCTCTTCATGTGGTTCAGCTTCCCGAGGACTCACAAGGAGAGGAGGGACCTCCTACCCCGGGTCGTCCCCTTTGAAAGCTAAGACCATTTATTAAAAGGATCTTGCTGATACCCATCTATCCTGCCATGGGGCTCCTGGTTATGGAGAGAAACTGGTTCATTCCCCACTCTTCTGTCCTAAAATTAAAGGAATAGGAAGATAAAGAGGACCAAAAGCTCCTCTCCCTCCACAGCGACTCCGAGGAGGGGCGGATCCGGTGCCGTTGCGACAAGCAACCAAGCCAAGATAGACACGTCCGGCCCCCAGGCGCCCTCGTTGGAGAGGCCCACACAACGACCAAAGCCTCATGCTCATGTGCGCTGAGCAGAGCCTTGATTACGTCGTAGACCCTCATTGAGAGACTACCAGTTTTTTTTTAGCTCAGTGGCTTCAAACGCTTTCTGATTATTCGCTCCAAACAGCAGCATCTTATAATAATTCTAGCGTGTGTGTGTCCGTCTGTGCATTTTGTTTTTAAATTGTTTTTTTTTCTTATACCAATTTTGAATGTGTTGTGAGCGAAGAGAGCAAGCGACGCAAGCCTAGCAAAAACAAAAACGTAGGGCGGATTTTCTGCTAGTGTTGTCCAAAAGTAACTTGATCCATCAGAGAAGAACATTAGCTAGCTTGATTAATAAGAGCCGAAGGTGACCTGTTACTCGGACGGGAGCCTTCTGGCAAATGCGTCGGATCTCTTTGAGGCGGCCATGATTAGTGCCCTTCGGTTACTTAATGGCTCGTGGTAAATGTGACGCGGCACTTTACAATGAACTCAGTGAAGGGAGTGGTTTATGCGAGGGAATTTGTGGACTACTCCTTAGAAGACATCACCTAACAGCTGGCCAAACACGGGGTGGCCATGGTTAAACGTGTGACGATAAAACAGGGAGGGGCCTCAAAACCCACCCGTACACTCTTCGTCACGCTCGACCCTGACAGGCTCCATGAGTCGGTGCTTGCCGTTTGGTATCGCTACTACGTGAAGGCATTCGTGCTACTGCCGCGGTGGTGCTACTACGATCACCGCTTCGGGTAGACGAATTTCTTGTGTAGACATGCAAAGTTTGAGTTTAATGAAAATCTATGTAAGTTGTTCCAAGACTGCATACGTTACCCCTACCGTGTATGACCAAGTGTGTCAATTACTGCTGAGAGCTGTGCCCCCCCCTTTCTTCGAAGATTCACCTAATAAACGCCCCCCCCCCCCAACGTAATTCAAGCAATTTTAAACATCCTCAACGATTACATCAATATTGACTACTTTCCCGAGTCAGTGGATTAGGCTAAGATGATATTTTTGTGGAAGCCTGTGAAGCCTAGAAAAGCGATAAGTAGCTATAGACCGATCTCCCTATTGGAGTTCATCGCTAGACAAGACGAACATCGGCAAGTTCAAAATGATTCCGATGGGACGCAGACGAACGAGGAAGGTTCTGACGGAGTGTGTACGTTACCAGTACTCCACAGACGGCAAGGCACTAGGCCTAAAAATAACAACGAGTGGTTATTAAACACATCTCAAGGAGAAGATCGCCAGGGCCAAAAATGCGCTCCGATCTCTCTTCCGTTTTAGATTAATGTCACCATCCAACAAAAGGGAACTATATTTAGCGCTAGTGAGACCGCTGCTCCTGTACCCCATCATCCCCACACACACCATGTTTATTGCTACATGAAATAAACAATGTAGATCTGATTAACGTGACTTTACACAAGCGTGCAATCAATCTATGGGATAAAATATATCAAATTATACCAGAATAAATTACGAACCAATTAAGACTACCTGATGACGAATACCCGAATATGCACTTTAAACAGGCGTTCAAAAGCAGCCAGCTAAAGATTCAGACAGAAATAATACTAATATATACCTAAGAAATAATAAAAAGGTAGATAAAACATAATTTAACTAGACAATAATGAAAAATAAAGAACAAGTCAAGTATAACTTAAGAAAAGATCCGTAGAGGACCTGCATTAATAATAATAATAAAAAAATCCGAAGTGGACACAAAAATAGAAAATCTCTAATACATAATGTATAATTAACAAGGAGTAAATTACAAAGTTTGAACAATTAAATAAAGTAATACAAAAAGATCCGAAGGGGACACATTAATAAGTTATTTAAATAATCATTAACATAAATACATAGAATCAAGAAGAGTAACTGCATTGGCAATTATCCAAGATTAATTGAACTTCTAAAACAAAGAAGAAAACAAAGGCATGAACGCTAAAGCATTTTTCATCGCAAGAATGGATATAAATATTTAAAAATACTGAACTTGCCAGACGACCTGGTACATACAACTCTCTCTCTCTCTCTCTCTCTCTCTCTCTCTCTCTCTCTCTCTCTCTCTCTCTCTCTCTCTCTCTTAATTACACATACTTTTATCTATCTTTCCTTTAACTATCCCCACACCAATTTCTCTCTTTAAACATCATTTATCATTGAAGGTTTGTAGATGATAATCTCAGTACGGCAAAGTTGTGCTCAACTAAAATTTTTAAACTGCACAGACTACTTAAAGTTTTCAGTCCCACTGCCGCGAAACTGCATTCGGGCTCATGTTTCATGGTAGCGGTCATACCCTCAAAACACTGTTAGGGCAATGGAGCTAGTGCCATAAGTTTACAAACAATGACGCCGGAGCCAGAGCCTAACCTATTTCAAGCCAGCTCCGCAGCCCTGGTTCTGGGTCGCATTTTCCTGCGCGGGAGGAGGCGGGCCTACCTACCCCCGACGCCGGAGCGCGCTTCCTTCTTGTTGCCCTTTCGCTTTATTTTTTATTTGTTGTTGTTGTTTGTTTGTTTTTGGGGGGGTAGCCTTTCTCTTTCTTTTTATCTTTGTTATTTTCATATTGTTATGTTTTTAATCTAGCCAATAGTAGGCTTTAGCGTGAGTACGGCGACTTTTGCCCTAGTAGGCAGTCGCCTGATGCCCTCTCAAAATTTAAAAAAATAAATCAAGCCTCTCAGTCACTATACATATCGATCTTTTGCACCAAATTTATATTTCTTCTAATTGTTTATTGATCAGAAAGCTGAAAGTTTAGGGACCCCCCACACACTCCCGCGGGTTGGGGTACAAGCAACATGGAAGGAATTAAAATTTATGAAAGCTAAATATAAGAGAAGGTAGAAATCTGGTCCGGGTACGGGACTGATTCGAATTTTTTACATTAACAGTTCACAGAAATTATTAGTCTCTTCATATGTCCAAGTTGTATACAAACATTTCACTACTTAAATCATCCAAATCCCTCGGAAACAATTATATGTTGGGGAATGTTCTATCTCGGTTTCTTGGGAGGAGCTGCACATCCTCCCGGCCTGAGTGTAAATTAGGGAAGCCCCATCATTGGGTTGATTTGAGCTCTCTGATGGGGCCTGGGGAAATTGTTTGTGCACTTTCCCCTCTCGAGTCCACTCAGCACTACTTTACCTCTTTTATTAGTATTATTATTAATAGTTATTATTACCATTATTATTTATTTCATATTATTATCACGGTTATCCCCTCAAACTTTTTTTCACCGCACTTCGTACCAGGAGGTTTGTTCCCACCTAGACTGAGTTCGGTCTGGAGCCATGGTGACTCGGTGGACTGCATGCCATCTTGGAATCGCGTAACACCAGGGTGTGATAATTATAGGCGATCGCCTATACTCAGTGGCGGATTTAGGCATGGGCAATATGGGCAGCCAACCAGGGCGGCATCTTGCTAGGGGGAGGAAGAAAATGACGGGGGCGGGGGGGGGGGTAACCATCCAGTACCGAGTGTGGCCCTCCTTTTTCTATCCTTGTTACTTTATTTTTGCTATTTATGGTTGTTATTGTATAGAGTTTGTGTACTTATATAGTATGTATAAATATAATTTTGATGTTAAACGTATTAACAATGATAATTATGTGTTAGTGTTCCGAATCGATGAATAATAGTAATAAACAAAATACTAGTGGCTCCCGACTGTTTTGGGGGCGGCCAAAACAGTTCAAGGGACTCCAAAGGCGCAGTGTTTCCACTGCCCATTCTACTCGTTAGTATACCCGCTTATGTCTACTTCTCTTTATTACATACTACATACATACCCGCCTATCCCTTTCCAAAATTGTTCTTTTATCCTTAGAAGTTCTGACTGCCCGGCTTACTTTCGTCTTATTATGGGTTCTTAGTCGAGTACCAGTGTTTACCACGAGGTCAGTACCTGCTGCGAGAGCCGAAAGCCCGTTGCTGGTAGCTAAGCCAAGTATTAGGCACAAGGTGTGATTCTAAAAATAATTATATTAATAACAAAGAGAAATATAAAACAAATTTTTAATTACTTGGACCAGTACTCGTATGTTGGAAATGTAATAAATAGATAAACAATTGTATAAACTAATGTGAATTTCCGAAGAAAGATGATTAACGAATAAAATAGGAAATTATGACAAGAATGGAACAACGCGGATGAAATTATGAACTGAGAGAGAGAGAGAGAGAGAGAGAGAGAGAGAGAGAGAGAGAGAGAGAGAGAGAGAGAGTGTTACAAGGAGTTACAAGGAAAGAAAGTACTCTAGGAGACCTTACGGTCCATTCAAGGAGGGTACCTTTGGACTAGCAATCGAGCGGGCACATGGCTGCTCAATTGTTTTGCGTCCCTAAACGGCCACTTTTCAAGACTTTGTCTAGTCTTGACTTGAACTGGTCAACAGATTCACTGTTGACAACTTCCACTGGAAGTGCGTTCCACTTACCGCAGATACTGTAAGTGGAAAAATGTCCACACAGATTGCGGTTGTAACGCTTTAGTCAGACTTTGAAGCCGTGATTGCGCGTTCTGTTCTCACTCAGTGTGAAAATATCCCGGTAGTCAACATTGTAGAACCCTCGAAGTATTTTGAAAACCTCGATGATCTGACCACGCAGTCTACGGGTTTCCAGCGAGAACAGATCTAATTCCCTTAGTCTATCCTCATAACTTTTATGTCGGATAGAGGGAATCAGCTTGGTTGCCCTGGCTTGTACACGTTCCAACCTCGCGATGTCCTTTCGAAATGAAGGACTCCAAAATTGTACGGCATACTCCAGGTGCGGTCGGACAAGTGAGTTGTACAGGCACAGTACAATCTCCTGGTTCCGATATCCAAACTAGCGCTTTATATAACCTAGCATCCTTTGGGCTTTTTTATCCGCCTCAATGCACTGTTTCGAGAACTTGAGGTCACTAGTGATTGTTACGCCCAAGTCCTTCTCAATGTCGGTGGATTCAATAGCAGTGCCCTGAAGGATATACTGAGATTGGGGGTTTCTGTGGCCGATATGCATCACTTTGCATTTGTTCATGTTAAAAGGCATTTGCCACGTGTCCGACCAATCCCCAATCTTCCCAAGATCTTCCTGCAGGTGGGCAGTACTTCCATCCTTTGCAACGATCATACCAAGCTTGGTATCGTCGGCAAATTTGGAAATCTTGGCAATCATGTCACCGTCCATGTCGTTGACGTAGATGATGAATAGTAGTGGTCCCAGGACAGAACCTTGAGGCACCCCGCTAGTAACAGCCACCCACTCAGAAGCCTGTCCATTCACCACCACCCGTTGCCGTCTGCTACTTAGCGAGTTCTTGATCCAGCCGGCTACTTTTCCATTTATGCCCAGCGCTCGCACTTTCCGGAGAAAGCGGCGGTGTGGTACCTTATCAAAGGCTTTCTGAAAGTCTAAGTACACCAAATCCACCGCCTTGTCCCGATCGTGCTCACTGAACACGAAGTGGAAGAATTCCACAAGGTTCGTCAGGCATGACCGTTGCCTTCGGAAGCCGTGCTGGGAACTCCTCAGTAGCAGGTTTGACTCTAAATACGACGTCATTTTGTCCACTCTTATACTTTCCATGAGTTTACCGACTATCGAAGTCAGACTGATAGGTCAGGAGTTCGACGGTTGGCTACGGTCTCCTTTCTTGAAGATAGGAGTCACCTCCGCTTCACGCCAGTCTCTAGGAACGCATTCGGTCCGGATTGACATGCTGAAGATTGCGCTCAGGTGTCGTGATACTTGATCACGCACTTCTTTCAACACTTTAGGTAGAAAACCATCCGGGCCATGTGACTTATTCGTCATTAGGTCAGTGATCTTCTTTTTGATTTCTCCTTCGGTGAAGTCCATACCCTCCAGCTTTTTCCCCGAGTAGGAATCCGTCGGCTTGGGGATGGGACTACACTCTTCAGTAAACACTGAAGAGAAGTAGTCGTTGAGGAGGTTAGCATTTTCTGCATCGGAATGCTTTAATGTCCGCTCCTCATTTCTCAAAGGGCCAATCGTTCGACGGATTGGTTTACGGCTGTTCACATATCCAAAAAACTCCTTGGGATTCTCTTTACAGAGTCTCGCCACTCGGAGTTCCTCAGACCGCTTAGCCGCCCTTATGCTGGACTTCACTCTCCTTGCTAGCCTCCAGTATTCGTCAAAGTCACCCGAGATCTTCGATTGCCGGTACACGGTTCTCTCCTCCCTAAGCAGTTGGCTGATTTCTCGATTAAACCACTTTAGGTGAACAGAAGACCAACGGGGGCATTTCAGAGGGATGAAACGCGATTTAAGACTCATGAATGTGGTTTTGAAACTATTCCACGAGTCTTCAACAGCCTCGCGTCAGTCAGTCCAGCACGAAGACCTGCAAAATCTGCTCTTCTCAAATCGAGTTTCCTCGATTTACCAGTTGCAGGTCCTGCCTTCGGGACTTTGACTACAAATCTAATTAGTCAGTGGCCAATGCCACCGAGCTCTTCGCCAACAGAGAGGTCCTCAACGATGTCATCCTCAGAGGTGAAAACCAATTCGAGGATATTGTCTCCTCTCGTTAGCTCTCTCACCCATTGAGTCAAGAACTCGTTGTTTGCGAACTCCAGGAGTAGTGCGTTCTCGCCACAGGCTTCTCTGGTTTCCAAGTCAACTTGTGTGTTGAAATCACCCATGACGATACACACTCTGTCTTAGACAAGTTCTCCTAGTAGCTGGTACAGATCTCTGTCCTTTTCAACGAGTTGGGCAGGAGGTCTATAAAGCACCAGGGTCCTGTATTTGGCAGGACCTATCTCTAGGTCAACACCTAGTAGCTCATGGTCGAATACGATGTTGCAATCCATCGAGTTGAGAGTATCCTTGACATACAACATCACACCGCCACCCTCTCTGTCTGTCCTATCTTTCAGGAAGAGCTGGTAACCGGGAATCGTGAATTCACCTTTAAAATCCCGGCTTGAGATTTTTATCCACGACTCCGTTATGGCCACCATCTCCGGTTCTTCTATTGCTACGAGGCCACGAAGTTCTAGAAACTTGTTTCTGATAGACCTCGCATTAAACAGAAGAACTTTGAGGGAGTCTCCGACTGTAGGACTCCCTACGCTCTTCCGTTTTCCGCTTTCTTTCTCTGTGGCGGGGTCACTCCCCTCTTTGTGACTTCAGAAAAGGTCGTTCCTGGAGTAACACGGGTGTACTGGCGTACGTCCCCCTTTACTCGGGGTCTGACACTTCTTTGGGTCCGCTCCACAACATCCTAGATCATGTTCGCGGGTGCAGCTTTCTCTTTAAAAGTTAGATGCATTCCGTCCCTTTTGTATGGGTCATTTCTCCCGTAAAAGGTGCGGTAGGGGTCTACAAAAAAGACTCCTTCCGCCGTACAAGATCTCCCAGGCGTTGGTTTATGGAGACGTTCCTCGCGTGAGCATTGCGGGATGAACCTCGTCTTTGGAGTATCCCAACCACGACACGTTTTCGTGTTTTAAGCCCAATGTCATCCACGGCTCCAATCACCGTTTGGATGGTCCACCCACTAAGGCTAACCTTACCCCCTCTGAGGTAGAGGTCGTTGCCACTCGCCATCAGAGCGACAACTGAATTCTCAGAAATCTGAGCTTTCTCTGCGTCTACTATGATGTTGTGGTTACCGTGTCCTGGCAGGCAGCTTACCTTCACGCAAGTGCGAAGGAGGGCCGCTAGCAGCGGCTGCAGATCCCGTGTTTGCGAGTCACCAATGAGGGTGACCTTTGGACACTTGGTCTCTGAAGACGGGATCTTCCCATGTGGAAGAGGCCTCTCCTTTTCCTCTTTACTCTCCCCATTCTTATCTTTATTTTTCTTATTCCCCTTTCTTTCTTGTTAATGGGGTTTCTTCTATTTTTGGTTCTTCTTCTTTTGTTTCAACTTTATTCTTTTTCTTATTTTTCTTCTTTTTTCCTTTCTTCTTTTTCTCTTTTTCCCCTGCCTCAGCTGTCTTAACGTCGGATGATGCCAAAATCTCCGCTTGGGTAAGAACTATGGCACCAGAAGATTCCGACACATCACTGGGCGATGCCTCTTCTAGGCATCGAATATGAGCTGCGTGAAAGGCTTCGAATTTTTTCACCTTTCTCTCAAGAATTTGAGCTTTCTCCTCTGAAGCTCTATAGAGGTCTTTTAATTTCTCCACCTCTCGCGTCAATATGCAAGTAGTGCAGATACTTTCAGGGCTGCATTTTGAGTAGCAGCCCCTCGTAAAGTCAACGCACCACTTTTCTAACTGGCATGCTGCACAGTTATGTTTTAGACGAACGGGTCCTTTTTTTCTTGTCATTTTGAGCGCTTTCTCTTTCTCTGAAAACTCGTGACCAATCAATAGTAAAAAGGGAGGGGTTGGTGAGTTCTCCCTGCGTGAGTCACTCCCGCCTATCCACCGGAGAGGTTTTGGATTTTTCAGAAGGCAAGCTCCATGTGCTGCTGTTCGTCCGACTGAGTTGTCAAACCTTGGCGTGCCATGGCTCCCAACCAAGCAGCACTGACTGTCCCCGAAGGGGCCATCGATTTCTCACCAGGTGAACAACGGAGCACGCCCCGTACTAAACTCCTACTAGTTCCCTTCACGACGGCAAGGATCACGGAGCAGCGTTCAATGGATATCCCGCCACACCAAGAGACTCGACCCAAGGCTTTTTATTGGCCTGGCAACCAACCTGGGAACAAAGGACCGTCACCTCAGACCGATGCTACCAGAGGCATCCGTCATCGGGCACTAGGAACGGTCAATAATTACGCACCAGGGAAGGGGTTAACAGGGCAATACCCTCATCCCATTCATCGTGCCCCAACGCCTAGAACACCTCTAGTCCTAGTATCTCGCAACCAGTGAGGGTCGATTGGCGTTGTTTATAGAGGTTCCAAAGCCTCTCTTCTGACGTGCGAGGGAGCTGCCAGGTCCTTATATGTAGATAGAGGGAAAAAAGGGAAAGAGTAACATGATAGGAGTAGGCTTTTTTTGTTTTTTTCTTTTTTTATAAGTGGGAGAGATAGGATGAAAGTAAAAAAAGAGAAGGATAGTGTAAAAAAAGGAAGGAATGATGCACTTAGTCTGGAACATCGTTTCCGACCAAATCGACAAGGGAAGCCCTACCAGCGGTACCCAGAAGAGGTACCCCCGCCGACATAGCTCGAAAAGTCAAAGGTACATACAAGCTCTCTTCCCACGACAAGGGGGCGTCACCTCTCCCTCTACTTTCTTTATAAAAAAAGATATATATATATATATATATATATATATATATATATATATATATATATATATATATATATATATATATATATATATATTGTGTATCGAATCACTGGGAAATAATGAGAAATAATTTATATTTTACCAAGTCAATTACGAGTAATTTTAAGTTTGCAAGATATCTATGAATGCAATGTAATAATAAATAATAATAATGATAATAAAAAATTCTTATAATGTGCTCTTCAAGGCTGGAGGCCTTCACAGAGCGCACGTTCGACTCTGGGCTAAGATCAGGTGGGTGAGTAGGAAATCCTAAACAGATGCGTTTTCAGGAGTCGCTTGAAAGTGGTAAGTGAGGCAGCAAATCTAATTATGGCTGGAAGAGAATTCCAAACTTTGGGGCACAGACTGAGAAGGAGCGGTCGCCCATTGAGCAGAGGGATGAGCAAGGAGTGTTCGGGAGAGGAGCATGGGATGACTGAAGGGCCCAAGGGGCTAGACGTTGGGAAAGAGAAGAGGAAAGGTAGGTTGGGCCTTTTGGTGAAGGACCTTGAAGCGAGAAGCGAGAGCGACTGAGGAGTAACAAGGAGTAACAAGGAAAGGAAGTACCCTAGGAGACCTTACGGTCTATTCAAAGAGGGTACCTTTGGACTATCAATCGAGTAGGCACATGACTGCTCAATTGTTTTGCGTCCCTAAACGGCCACTTTTCAAGACTTTGTCTAGTCTTGACTTGAACTGGTCAACAGATTCACTGTTGACAACTTCCACTGGAAGTGCGTTCCACTTACCGCAGATACTGTAGATGAAAAAAATTCCACACAGATTGCGGTTGTAACGCTTCAGTTCAAGTTTGAAGCCGTGATTGCGCGTTCTGTTCTCACTCAGTGTGAAAATATCCCGGTAGTCAACATTGTCGAACCCTCGAAGTATTTTGAAAACTTCGATGATCTGACCACGCAGTCTACGGGTTTCCAGCGAGAACAGATCTAATTTTCCTAGTCTATCCTCATAACTTTTATGTCGGATAGAGGGAATCAGTTTGGTTGCCCTAGCTTGTACGCGTTCCAACCTTGCGATGTCCTTTCGAAACGATGAACTCCAAAATTGTACGGCATACTCCAGGTGCAACCGAACGAGGGAGTTGTACAGACAATGTACTATCTCCTAGTCGGGCAGCGTAGTTCTGGACTAACTGAAGGGGACGTAGAGAGTAAGATGGTAGATTTACAAGAAGAGAGTTACAGTAATCAAGGCGTGAGGTAATGAAGGCGTGGACAGCAGTCTCAAGACTTTGGTGATTGAAGTGAGGAACGAATGCGGGAGAAGTTACGGAAGAAACAAAGAGAAGATTTACTAATATTGTGAATTTGGGGCTTGAAGGATAGATGCTCATCGAACACAACGTCCAGATTTGTAACAGAGTCAGATAAATCGATAGAGTTTCCACCTAGAGGGAGGGAGGAATAGAGGGATTTAACTTTGTATACTAAAGCGGGGGTTCCAACCAGAAGAACTTCAGTTATGGAGTAGTTAATTTTGAGGAAGTTAGCCGATAGCCAGTCCGAGATAGAAGAATGGGCAGATAGGAGGTGACAGATTGAGTGGGCAATGGTCGAGGGGGAAGAGGAAATAAAGATTTGAATGTCATCAGCATAGAGGTGGAAGGATAGACCGAGATTACGTAGGAGGGAACTAAGAGGGAATAAGTAGATACGAAAGAGGAGAGGGCCGAGGACAGAGCCTTGAGGGACCCCAAAACGAATGGGAGTGGGGTCAGAAGAGACATCGTTAATCACTACAGATTGAGTGCGAGACGAGAGGTAAGAGCGGAACCAATCGAGAGCGACGCCAGAAATGCCAAGGAAGGGGTGGAGGTGATCAAGCAAGACGGGATGGTCAATAGTATCAAAGGCAGAGGAGAGGTCAAGTAGAATGAGGATGGAGGCACAACCCCAGTCAGCAGCTCTAAGTAAGCAATCAGTAACATTGAGTAGAGCGGTTTCTGTAGAGTGCCCAGCTTTAAAACCTAATTGGTAAGTCTCATCAATATTACACGCAACGATGTGGGAATTAATACGCGAAACACCTACTCTCTCGAGGACCTTAGAGAGGAATGGAAGTTGCGAGATCGGGCGATCGCTAGCTGGGTCGGAAGGGTTAAGGCTCGACTTTTTAAGGATCGGGGGGATTTGGGCACATTTGAAGGAAGAAGGGACAACACCAGTAGCAAGGGAGGTATTGAACAGGTTGAGGAGCATTGGGAGTATGACAGGCAATATTTTGATTAATAGCTTGGGGCGGGAGGCGAGTCACGAGGGGAGCCATATTTTTTAGAGCACGAGAGTAAGGCAGACAGCTCAGAAGCGGTCAAGGCAGGAAATACGTTGAGCGGCCGGGGGATGGGGGATCAGGGAGAATGTGAAAGGCCTGGTCAGGCAGTCGCGGGAGGAAAGCCCGAAGGTTGATGACCTTATCAGCAAAGAATTTGGATGGGATGGTGGGGCTGATGGGGTTGGGGATTTGGTATGAGGAGGTAAGAGAAGATAGCAGGCGGAAAACGGCACGGGGGTCATTCTTATTGTTGGCTAGCAATTTACGCGAATGGGCTTCATGAGCAGATTTCAGTTTAGCCAAGTAGAGAGATGTCGCAAGACGGTAAGTGAGCGAAAGAGCAGTTGTATCTTGCCCACGGGAGCGAGCTTTACGAAGATCTCTTTCATGGGCATGTAAAGACTGTCTCGAGCGTAGGAGTTCCAGGGAGTACCATGGAGCGCGGTGACGGCGAAAAAGACGAAGGAGTAATGGGAGGTGGGCATTAAGGCAAGTTAGGAGGGATTGCTCCAAGGATGAGAGGATTTGGTCAAGGGAGGCGAGAGCGTCGGGTGGGGGCAAATTAGAGGCAACATCATTAAGGAGGGATGCGATGTCAATGGAGGCTAGCCGTCGATAAGGTTTTGGGATGAGAAGAGGCCGAGAAGGAAAATAAGTGGGGGTTGAGACGTTGAATTTAATAAGGTAATGGTCATAAATAGCATTAGACAGGATAGAAGTGGTCAAGTTAGAAATTTGACAGTCGGAAATTACAAAGTCTAGAATGTTACCATGGGAGTGTGTTGGGGAAGAAACGTGTTGAGTAAGGAAGAAGAGGTCAAGGATCTCAAGGAAGGCAGGTAGATTAGGGTTAATGACTGGGGGGTTGAAGTCCCCCATGATGAGAAGATGACCCGATGGGGAGAGACTAGCGAGAAGGTTACTAAATTCGTCAAGAAAAAGATCAAGGGAGGAGCCGGGGGGAGGGGTGGTAGAGCACAATAATTGTTAAAGGTGGAACAGAATTAGAGACAGAGATAAGGGCCTCAAAATAAAGAAGAGGGAGGCGGTGGAAGGTTATTCAGAGAGAGAGAGAGGCACTATGAATGAGAGCAACCCCTCCGCCACGTTTGTCCCGGGGGTTATGGGAGTAGACGTAGCCATCAGGGGTCGCTAGCGACAAGCAGCCATCACTCTGATCAAGCCAAGTTTCACTGAGACCAAGGAGGGAGATACGCGAATTATGTCATTTAAGTGTATCTGATGTGTAAGATATATATAAGGGATATAAGTAATTTAAGCATAGCTGGGCGTGACTTTATTTTTTTTAAGGTGCGACTGCGACTTTGCAACTCTATTTTTGTTCCCCCTCCCCCTGCCTACAATGCGATTTGTGACTTTGCGACTGCGACTGCAACTGCGACTTTTTTTTTCCCGGTGTGACTCCGTTAAATTACAAAGTAAACTTTAGCGCGATAACAGAAACATGCTTTTATAAGGCAGAAAAACACATTTATTATTATTTATTTTTTTTAAAATTGGCGGTGCGACTTTGCTTAGTCCGACTTTTTCAAAACGTTTTTGACTTTCGACTTCGAAATTCATAGTGCGGCAAAGTCGCAACTCGTTGCCGCAACGCACAGCTCTGAATTTAAGTATGAGATATATGTAAGTGAGTTAGTAATATATGTAAGTGTTTTAAGTAAGTGGTATAAGTATTTATATATCTAAGTTAAGTGACATAATTTGGCCAACAGGACCTTGTTGAAAAGAGCAAAATACTAATAATTTATTAAGAGTACTTACATTTGGAATTTACAAATAATTTACACAGCGCAAACCTTGAGCGAAACTTCGGCGGCGGGCGACGATTGAGTGCCAAAGGCCAATTTTGCGCTAAGCTGAGTCGGCTGCTGTGGCCCGGTAGTAAGCTTATTTTTCGAGGCTGTGGGTCCTCCGATAAAACGACTTGTGGAAACTTCTAACAGAGCAGCGCACTGCGATCGTTTTCATTTTAAATAGTTTTTCCGCGAGCACTTATGAAAATTTGGGAATTGTTATATATTACACATTTGGAGTGGTATTGTAATACTCACAATACAAGATTGAACGAGACACCCTCCCCCCTCAAAAATGAGCACTTTGGAGTTTTATGAATTCTTATAATAGGTTCACGTTGAACCAAAAAATACCATTCAATTAAAGGGAATCCGAGTGATAAGTGCAATAAAAAGAGCACTCTTCCCCTAACGTAAATAGCTCTCTTTTGCATTATAATCTAGAGATCACTTAACGTAAAAGAATAAACAGCTTAGTTAGATTTCTCTAAATTATTGTCATTCTCTTAATCACTTCCTTATTTTTACGAGTAACAAAATAATTTTTCTTTCGTTATTTGAATAAACCTTTAAACCACATTAAAAAGGAAACGAAAGACTAGAATATAATAATTTTCGTTCAGTAAATTTAAAATATATGTAGAAATATATAGGTAATAACTACAATCTCATTTCTTCTATTTATATAATATAAATCGGGTTTAATCGACGATAAAAAAAGAGTATTTGTTTTAGATCGCTGAAACGAGAGATATTGAGTATTTTTACTTAGCCATTAAATGTCTTTAATTTTATTAGACAACAATTAATATAATGGATTTGTTTGGGTTCGGTAAGCTTAAGATATTTGCGATAAAAATAAAAGCAATTTACGATAAATTAATCTCCAAATACTTTTATTTTAATATTTTAAAACGCTCTATATTTACCCCCACTTCTATCGAAGAAATGTGTTAAAAGAAGTTTATAAAATCCTATTAAACTGCTTAGTGTTTAATAAACGATTATAAGCATGAATCTGAACCTCCGGTCTAAAGTTCTTTTCTGCCAAATCAATCAAGCCATGATTCTGCTATCGCGATAAAATCAAAATTCTCTATACTCATTAGCCCTCTTAAAAAATCCATTTATTCCTTATTGTCTTACTATTTGTGTAGTATATTTTCAATGTATCGTTCTATATGGTCATATCATTGCTAAATCTACTTTCCTATGGCCTTTGATCATTTCACTGCCTGTCACTCTCTAAATTTATCTGAATGTCATCATCCTACTTACCCTGACACTTAGGAGGTGGCGGCTCGTGTATAGGCCCTGCGGAACTGCAGCACCCCCATTTTTCACTCGATATTATCGATATCATTCAATATAATGAGTCCTCTTTACTTTAATTCTTTCTTTATACTTGTACATTATATAATCCTTAAGCTTAATGTCAGTAGCCATCGCCTAGTTTATGAAGAAAATAAAAAAAATCCTTGTATAGAACTGTGCGCTTCACAGTGTTTGGCTGTTGTGCGCATGCTCACATGTCCGAGATAGGAAGCGGTACGCTAGGGAGAGAAAGCACTGTAGCTCACGTAGGGCCGCCCCTGGTGTGCTGGTGAGAGGTAGTGTTACTTTTTTATTCCTCTTGCATTGTGCTTAAAAACGTGTTTATATTCTTGAATATGATAAAGTGTAGAATTCAATCGATACTTTTGTCAGTTCTTTTATTAATTAATTGATTAATTAATTAATACATTAATTGAGCTGCTGAAATTTATCTTGGAAAATAATCTAAATGATGTTCTTAGTGAAATTACGAAATTGATAAAATCCTCTTGACAATTCCCATGACTACATCAGAGGCAGAAAGCTGCTTTTCAACAGACTTTTTTTTTTTAATTCTAACGACCGCTATGAATTCTGAAAGCCTAAATGCACTTGCAGTGCTTTCAATGGAGAAACAATTCCTCAGTAGTCATCCAGAGATCAAGGAGAAAATATTTAATCTTTTCGTGCAAATTAAAACAAGAATGGATTTCGTTTTTAAATGAATGGATCAACTTGAACTGTAACAATTTAGTCTATTAGTAAGTAAAAAAATGTTTGATTTTGTTCTGTTTAGGATTTTATCAAGTTTACCTATAAATTTTATTTTTATATGTTTATTTCTTTTTACACAATATTAAAACAATGCTAAAAAAAATTCTAATGGAACACTTCCGCTAATTTTAGCTACGAGCCGACACTGCCTGACAGTCTATACCTTCACTTCCCACGAGATAGTCACTTGACACTTTCACACCCCTGTGACTCAAAGGCAACCCACCCATTTTATACGAATCCTCCATACCAAAAACTCACTCCATGTATCCAAAAAGACTATTCACATACTATTATATATAATATATATATATATATATATATATATATATATATATATATATATATATATACGGTTAAGATAATAGCATAATTAGACAACTGCTCTGCTTCAGGTCCAGCGGGTCCGGAGCAGTTGTCTAATTATGCCCATATCTTAACCGCACCAATTTGTCTTGGATATTTTTCCATCTTTCGAGCGTTTTGACTAGTCAACGCTGTTAATATATCAATAATAATAGTTCTCTGTGGCGGTAAGCAAGACGACATCAAGGGGTGACTTTGAAATCAGCTTTTTGGGGCTGATGGATGGGCCATCCTTAAGTGTTGTCTTCCAGTTCGAGGAGGATAGGATCACCCGCTGGACCTGAAGCAGAGCAGTTGTCTAATTTTGCCATTATCTTAACCGCACCAATTTGTCTTGGATATTTTTCCATATATATATATATATATATATATATATATATATATATATATATATATATATATATATATATATATATATATATATAATGAAAATTAATGCAATATCGCAAGAAAAGATGAGGAATTAAACCACATTCTCCGAAGACAATTTAATTCAGAACAGTTTCGGTGTATCTCACACCCTTTTTCAACTGACAATGCGTAGAAAATATATAAGAAAAATGCATATAAGCATAACACAGGATCCCCTCTTTTTTCCCCCAATCCCCTACTTGTGGCTAATCTGGGGGGGGGGGGTAGGCCTAAACATATTGAAGGGCTGACATTTAACTATTTTGTTTATATGCTATCTTATTACAGGATTAAAATTAAAATTGACCCTCAGATAGATTTAAATTAGGAACTGACGATATCAAGCTCGATTCTACGATTCTTCTCTTTTAATCCTGTAATAAGAAAGCATATAAACAAAATAGTAAAATGTCAGCCCTTCAATATGTTTAGGCCTAACCCGTCCCCTGATTAGCCACAAGTAGGGGATTGGGGGAAAAAAGAGGGGATCTTGTGTTATGCTTATATGCACTTCTCTTAAATTTTCTGCCCAGTGTCAGTTGAAAAAGGGTGTGAGATACACCGAAACTGTTCTGAATTAAATTGTCTTTGGAGAATGTGGTTTAATTCCTCATATATATATATATATATATATATATATATATATATATGTATATATATATATATATATATATATATATATATATATATATATATATATATATATATATATATATATATATATATCACACTTTAGTAGAATCAGTTTATTGCATTACAGGATTAGTTTCGATATCTACTACCATCTTCAACTGTACAATGAGAATATTGGACACAAATGCTTTATATACAGGAGGGGTGAGGGAACATAGGAACAGATAATTTCGAGACGATTTTTGAAGCAAATTTTGGACCAAGAGAATGAAAGCACACTAAAATTTAACAAAGTTATTCAAAATTCTCTCAGCCCAAAACTTCCTGCGAAAATTGTCATAAATTTATTTATTCCTTAATATATGCTTTCCTTTGTTCCCCTTTTCCTTCCCTATGATCCTTCCCCCATTCTTTCCTATATATAAAACATTTCCTGTCCAGTCTTCTCAGTGTACAGTTGAAGATGGTAATAGATGTCGAAACTAACCCTGCCATTTTAATAAACTGATTTTACTAAAGTGTGTTTAGTTAAAACCTGTTATAACTAAACATTAGCCCAGCGATTCAATGATCTCATCTACACTTGTATTGTAGAGTTCTTGCTAGCCGAGTGGATACGGCGTTGGTCTCCTAACGTCACGGTACCGGGTTCGATCCCGGCATGAACGGACACAACCGTCAGTGCACGTCGAGATCTGGCTACCAATTTGTGGACGCGCTGTGCTCACCCCTGTATTGGGGTGAGTAGATTTTACATCTCTCATCACACATATAGCCAATTACAACACTGCTTTCTTTCCTCACTCGTTCGTCTTCGCAGCATAACACACACAATCCCTCTGTTCCAAGGAATCCTGCCGATGAGTATCTATATCCGCATACCTCTGACGCGGAATAGGGCGACGAAGGTTCCACCCGAACGCTGTTTGGTGTCAAAACATAATACCTCCCGGCACCTCTCCCCAAAAGAGGACCGGCATCTGGTGCCCTAGGGCTCACCGGCGATTGTCATACTGACTTTTATGTCTATTATTATCCGGTAGGGGATCATCCTGGATAAAGGAAGGTTGGCGAACCACTATTACAATTGTATTGTGAACCATTTCCACCTCGTGGTCATCTGTAAGATCTCTGTTCTCCTGTTTCTATGTAAACTTTGGCACACATTTCCTTTATCAAGCAGCACAATCCTGTACGTGGTAGATGATTGCTAGTTTTCACGTCAACCACTACTAGCCGATAGTTTTCGGTGGCGCAAAAATGGATGCGTTCACCCTGTAGATTCAATATATGCCATCATGCAAGCACAGTTTCATTTACACCGTGGCAGGGGCGGATTTAGGTATGCGCAATATCGGCAGCCGCCCCTGGGGAAGGAGGAAGGCGAGTACTAAGGGCGGTCCTCCTGTATATGTAATATTGTATTTGTAAAATAAGTTGTGTAATTTAGCACATTGAATCACTATTTTATTTATATTTACTTACTTTTGTATATTTTGTTTACTTATTTAGTAGTTATAAATATATTTGTGTTGTTACACGTATAAGCAATTTTAATTTATGTTTTTGTTCCCAATTGCTGACTAATAGTGATAATAAAAATAATTGTTGCTTCCGACTGGTTTTTTTTTGGGGGGGGGCGGATACGAAACAGTTCAAAGGGGCCCCGAAGGGGTGGTTCGTCCAGGGCGAAATACCTAGCAGAACCGCCACTGGGCAGGGGTCTTTGGAGATGCGAACGGTAAGGTTTTCTTTGAGAAAATGTGTTGCTATCGGTATCGGTCTCGTTAGTTGAGCGGCAGAGCGCTGATCCAGATAAGACGAGGTTAAAGGTTCGAGTGTTTGTCGGAGCGACGATTTTTTTTCCTCGTGGCTTATCTTGGTGTCATTTCCTTTAAGATCTCTTTTCTTCTGTTTCTGTGGGACCTTTGGTACACATTTCCTTTATCAGGCAGCATAAGCTTGAACGTGGTAGATGTGCTTGCTAGTTTTCACGCGAACCACAACTGGCCGATAGTTTCTGGTCGTACAAAAAAGGGATGTGTCCACCTTTCAGATTATATATATATATATATATATATATATATATATATATATATATATATATATATATATATATATATATATAACATCAAACAAAACAATCAAAATAGTAAGGACCGCCAAATAATAGCGGAACTTAGAAATTTTGGATAGCTTCTGGCTCTTCTGTTCTGGTTAATCATTTCGATGATTTCTTCATTCATTTCCGGATTAACTATATCTTGCATAGTCCTAGTCCGTTTTTCATTGACTGTGTTAATGGATCTTATCCCCATATCCCTGCGCAGCTTTTCTTGGTATCTTCTTTCTCCCCTGCGTGTACCAGTAATTAGGTACACGCAGTCTCCTCTTTTGTGTCCTCGCGGCACAAGAGAGGGCGGGAAGGAGGGGGGAGTTTTAGAGCAGCGTAGATCTTACAAGTGCTTTGTAGATTTTCTTCTTATTGCTCTCTCGGAGGTTTTTGAACATGATTAGAATTCTGACTGCAGACGAGGCTTTCAATATTCATATCAGAGACGTGCTTCCTGTAACCGGATGGAGTAATTTTCATCTTGAGTAGATTGCACTCTGTGTTGTAGGGATAGCGCCTATCTCCTACCTTGACATCTGATAGTAGTCTCCTTCCAATCGGGGCCACCTTGAATTTCTCTTGGTTCGTCCTTATTTTCCATTTGGCCTCGTAGATGTTTAATCTTTCGATTTCTGCCACCGCGAATTGAATGTTGAGGCAAGTAGGGTTACCAGGGGCTGGGACATCTGCGGTGTGCATCGAGTACATAGTGAGTGACAAACACCCTCTTGCGCGAGGCCTGCATTAAGCATGAACATGGGTACGTCCCTGCTCCAAAACTGATAAACGCCGCTCTCTCCATGACATAGACACAGAGTCCTTTCTAAGTTTGCAGTTAGTCTCAATTGCAGGATCTTGAATTGCATCCCCCTTTGCCAAACATTACCAAATGCTTTTGATACATCTCGATATACAATGTCCTCGTAACTCTCCTCCCTTTTAGCTTTGTCAAGCTTTACCTGTGAGTACATTTATAACCATCTCCTTACCTCATGTTTTCCGGAAGCCAAATTTGTACGGATTGTACAGGGAGTTCTCCTCCAGGTGTGACACCAGTCTTCCACTGATGATTTTCTCAAAGAGCTTCCCGCCAAATTCCAAGAGTGATTATTGAATCCTTGAATGCCCTGGAGCATTCATAGTTGGCCGGCACAACCACTGTTGGAAGGTTATTTGCCTTCAACAGAAAGTTAAGCCCCATGTTGTAGAAAACAGGCTTAACTACAGTGGCATGTGTGGTGAAAATGAGTATGAGGGCTCTCAAATCGCTGAAGATCTTTACTACTGCCGGAGATGACATCGATTCTTGCATCTCCTAGCTTTTATTCGCGGCGCTTACGTATATGCTTGATTTCTAATTTTTCCTTTATATACAGGGTGGTGTCAAAGTATGGACCCATAGGCAATTTACTATAGAATTTTTTGTTAACATAATTTTGATCATTTAAGTATCATTTATAATTTTATTTATTATCTTTCAGATTGATACCCATAGCACAAAAAATACCAATTTCAGAAAGAGTAGAACTTGTGCTTTTGTGTGTGAAGGACGGCGCCAACTCGCGTTCAGTCGCAGATAATTTTAATGTTAATTACCAAGATCTCCGGATTTGAGTCCTTTGGATTTTTTCTTATGGGGGCATTTTAAATAAGTGGTTTATGCTAGTAAAAAAATAACATTACAAACACTAAAAAATAACATCACAAAAGAAATTAAAACCATAAAAGGGAATAACTCTATGCTTAGAAATGTGCAAAGATCATGTGTCTCCACACTAAGAAAGTGTTTGGAAGAAGGTAGATTTCATTTCGAACAATTATTGTAAACTGTAAATTGTTATATAGTAAATTGCCTATGGGTCCAGACTTTTGCACCACCCTGTATATATATATATATATATATATATATATATATATATATATATATATATATATATATATATATTCTTTAGGGACAGTTCAGATCTATAGTCCTGTGCTTGGCCTGGCATTTGAGGCACTTGTTCTGTGCGCTTTTCCACTTGTCAAATCGGTGTCCCTCGGTTGCGAATTTAATGCACCACAGTTTCTCCTTCTCGGGACAGTTTGAGGATGTGAGTTCCTCAGGTTTGTAGCATACAAAGCACGTTTGTATGGTGTGGAATTTTACTATTCAATGTTTTCACCTGTGAGCTTCATGCTGACAACCAGGAGTCCGTCTGCAGTGGCCTTTCCCTCCATTTTCGTTAAGTTGAAGGTGATCTTAAATACATGAGTGCGCTCACGGAATATGATCACTTCTTAGAGCTTTGCCCATGTGTGCTGCTTTTCAATCTCTTATTTAAGCGCTTTGGCTGTGTTCCTTAATCTATCTCTCCACTTTGCAGCAGATAACGTTGCGGTTGGCTGCCACTTGCGGGGGGGGGGGGGGAGTGGGGGCGCTTCAAGGCCGATCTCGTTTCTGCGCATATAGCAATGAAACCAATTGGAACTTTGATAAGCTTTACGAGTGGTAACTTCAGTTAGGCGAATAACACTTCGCAAGGTCGGCTCTTCTAGGGGAGAGAGTGAGTTGCCTGGGAATGGTCCTTAAGGTGACTCTCTTAGTGAGGGTCTTCATGTTTGTTGCGGGTCTTCCTCTCCTTGGTCCATCTTCGTTCTTCTCCTGTAACTGAACGTGTAATTATATGTTTTTGTGTGTGAAGCGTAATTAGTTGAGCCCCCTGCCTATTATCTAATTGATCCCCCGCTCGAGTACTGCCGGAATGGAGGATGATTATCGATAAATGGATCCGGTTGGGCTCCTCTCGATGGATGAATCATGGTGGGCTTTATGAAAATATTTGCCGAATCAACTGCCATTTCCCTTGGGCCACCGGCTCTCGGTCGGGTTTCTTACATCATAACTGTTTCCAGTGTGCAGGTAGACGGAGGCTGTTTCCCTCTGTAGTCTTGTTCAGACCTTCGGGTGGATTACTCCTCTACCCGAAGGTTGCAGTTAAGTCCCATACCAGAATGATTTCTGACTCATGATTCCGCTGTGCGCTATTCCTTAAACCAGTGTCCTCACAACCCCCACTTATGTTCGTACCAAGTGGTGGGCATAGTTGGTTCGAAATTAATGCATGGCAGACAGCTCGGGTGGGGTCACACGTTGTTTATTGGCGGGAGCAATTGGGGAGTTTAAGCCTTCATTTGAAGAATTGACTCTCTTATAAAAGTATTATTTTTATCTTTTTTAAAAAATATTGTTGATTTCCAACAAATGGTGGCTAACGAAAAACCTGCATTCTCGACCAACGAAGGCACTTCATTCATCTGAATCTCCTTTTCAATAGGAACGGACGGAATCTCGCCGCATAAGATTGTCGATCTAGAGGACTCTTCACTCATTTGAAGTCAGCGCAGAAGTTACTTGAAGAAACCAACCTACCTGCTTGGTCATCAGAGAACCACACATCATTATCCCTAATTTTTTCCTCTACCTCTACCAAGCTGCTTTTCATCTTCTCTCATCTGATCATATACTCATCTCCTCCCCTGAGGGGGTAAATAGAAAATATAATACCTTACATCCGGCCTTCATATTTTAATATGTCTGGCAAAATTCACCAACTTTCCCTGCCTCAGAGGTACATCGTCCGGTTGAGGAAGCTGTCTATCATGACCTAGTTGAAACCATGCACTTCGCTTTGAAACGGAATAATTTGAGGTTTTGATGAAAACATATTTGAGGAATAGCCCACTGCGTAACTCGGGGTCATAGGAATCCTGGACAATGGGGCTTTACTGCAACCTCAGGAGTGTTCTATAAAAAAACAATGGGGGTTCAGCCAAGACCACAGTGGGACATGCAATCATCTCTGTGCACACGGGAAGCAGTTAAAAATTACCGAAATCCCGGAGGGCGGCACCCTTGGTGGTGGGAGTTAGTGCGAGTACCATCCAAGAAAAAGTCCGTCATGAGTCACCCCTCAGAGGACCCTAACCAGGCTCATTCATCCATTCATTCCATAACTCACCCATGGCAGCAACCCCATACTGGACACAAAAAGCCCCAATAGGGACAAGGAAAAATCTTCACTTATCCAAAGGAAAAACAAACCTATAAATAACTTTTTATAGGCAAATAATATACTGGTCCGTACTTCAACCAAACCATCCATTGAAATAGGGGCACAAGGAACTGGAGGATATCTCCCCTCGGCCTTATGTAAACACGGAGAGTGCTAGGTCCGTTCCAGGCTCCTCGATGACCACACTAAGCCAAACAGAGAGAAGACTTTTCATACAATTTTCACAGATATTGGAGTCATAGTAAAAAGACTGAAAGACCAGTATAATGGCTACATTGCCTTCTGTGACATTGAAAAAGAGCCTGAGAACCTGCTTAGCGAGAGTGCAACAAAAAGATAAAGAAAATTGGACTTACTGCCCAGACACCCACTGCCGTAACAACCAAGAGATTAGTCATCTGCAAGTGTCTCGGCCCCGGGATCGGGGAGCAATTCGCGGATAAAAAAACAAAAACAAAGAGAAAAGAATCAAGTCTAGGCCAAATTCGAAGAGATTGTTAAGTTAAAAAAAAATCCGAAGAAGAACACATTCACGTATTCCAAGCCATTTACAAAGAAACAGAAATGACAACAAAAGGTACGGAACAAGGAATATTGGCATCTTACACCAAAATTGCACCAGACGAGATAGATAGGGAAACCTTCATCTCTGTCCAGGTCTGCTTCAAGTGCTATGCTTTCGACTATCACTCAACAAAAGAATGTTCATACCAGGGGAAAAAAACTGTTCTGAATGTTTAAGCACAGTGCACAGATGGTAAGATTGCAAAATCTCTTACGCAGAAGAACTCAACACGTTGATGACCAAATATGAACTAAAATCCATGTGGTTCCCAGATAACGTATAAGGGTGTGGGATGAGTGTTAGAGTCTAGTTGAGGGTGATGTGGCAGGTATCGAAGGCTTGTAGTTAGTGGGACTACTTTTGTCATCCAGTCGAATTTGTTCTGACTCACAATTTTTTTTGCGGGGAATACGCTTTTAGGCTGGGTTCCAGAAGGTGCCTCAGTAATCAGGGGTTAAAGGAAAAGGACTCGAAAGGAAAGCGGCGATAAGTAGGTTTTATTCTTAGCTTGGGCCTACCAAAATGGAAGCAAGCGGAATAGTTCGAGTCCTACGTGGCAGTGTGTAATTTTCTGTTAATGTTAGATAGCTGAGTCTAAAAAGGCAGGACTTAAGGATGAGGCAACGGATTAATGACATTAATAATAACAAAATAGCAGTAAGCTATACTGACAGACGACTTAACTGATTCTCTCTCTATCTTGGTCTCATATATATATATATATATATATATATATATATATATATATATATATATATATATATATATATATATATATATATATTCACCGGAGCTGGGCACGGGGTGGAGCTAAAGATCTGGAATATGTTCGTCAGTTCCTTCGTTGACCGTTGGGCGGAGTTACAAGAGGTATGTGTTTCTAATGAACCTACATATATTTTCAAGTTGGGCCTATATCCTGTATCAGAGAGACCGTTTGCATTTCACATGTAGGTCCTCGGAAATTTTAACCGGTCAAAGCACACATTACCCTGTATTTGTTCAGCTTGTCCAGAAAGCCAGTACGCTGAGGGCCAATGAACAACGCAAGCACTTATATTTTAATAAAGATTTAACCTACATCCAAAGACAAGAGTTGTATGCTAGACAACGGCGTTCTGCGGGCACTATGGGTGCTGCAGGTGCCCGGCAAAGGGCTGGGCCTGGTACTGCTGACCCAAGTTCTAGTGACATTGGTGGCGGTGCCCAGCATGGCTTGCCATCTGCTGGTGCTGTACCTCACTCTGCCCCTTTAGTTCAGTAAATATTTCCCAGATTAATGTAAATAGTATTAGTAATAAGTTAGCTTTCGTTTCTTACTTCATGTCACACAATAAGATTGATATTTTAGCTATTACTGAAACATGGCTCCTTTCTTCCGTTCCCGATTCCTTTGTTGCCATTCCTAACTATAGCATAGTGCGTACATATACTTCTGAGGCGACTGCTAAACATGGTACTTGCCTTTACCTACATAACACCATATCATATATTGCGCTTGACCTACCAGTCATTAATTTGGTAGGAGTCTATCTATCCTCTTATAGAGTTCACATCCTAGCAGCTTATCGCCCTCCCTCTAACTCCCACCTGCATGATGGTGAGCTTAAGTCATTCTTAGTGGACTTTGCTCCTGGTAAGAGGTTAATCCTTATGGGAGATTTCAATCTGCCAAGCATCGACTGGTCTGGTGACATGCCCATTGCCTCCACTGCCCATGACGCATCCTTCCTTGACTTCTTTATGTCTCTAGGTTTTCAACAATGGTTGACTGAGCCTACTAACATAAGAGCAGACAACGCTCTCGACTTGGTCTTTACTACTGAACATGACAGGGTCGCTCATGTACAACTCCATCCTCCCTTACCCAACTGTGATCACCTACCTGTATCCTTTACCTATACCTTTCTTGGTCTCACTCCAGCCCAGACTCCCAAGACAATTATATTATAGCATATGGGTAATTATCGAGCCATGAATAACGCCCTTCTGGAGTTGGACTTTGATTATGAGTTCTCAAGTAGGTCTGTGGAGGCTGCGTACAGTAGATTTTTAGAAATACTACAAACAATGATTTCTCTGTGCGTCCCTAGTAAAGTGACCTGGGGCAACCCTATGGTCCCCTGGGAATCTAAATCACCAGCTGATCTGGTTAGGAATCGCCACAATGCCTGGGCTCATTATAGGGTGATGCGACAGGCATGGGGCAGGAACTCAGATGTTGCCAAAAATGTCTTTTCCTCCTTTCTGGATGTAAATTTTGAGTACAGAAATTATTCCTATCAGTCACAGAAAGCTTATGAATCCCACCTAATTTCTAACCTAAAGGCTAAGCCTAAGCTGCTCCATGCTTATATACGCAACAAGAAAGTGGGACGACCCTCTATAGGACCTCTTAAGCAACCTTAGGTGAAACTTGTTCTTCCAACCAAGAAATAGTTTGATATGTTTACCAAGGCGTTCTCTTCTGTATATTCTACTAGTCCCCCTGAAAATCCGGTGGAGCACCAGAGCCTTGAAGGTAACATGAGTAATTTAGTTATAAATCTGTCTGATCTCAATGCTCTGCGTGATCTCAATCCCTCTAGCAATATGGGGCCTGATGGAATCCACCCCTGTTTGCTCAAACACTGCTCCTCATCCCTTTCATATCCCCTTCTCTTGCTCTTCCATAAATCAGTCCAAACTGGAGAACTCCCATCAGTCTGGAAGTCTTCCCTAGTAGTCCCCATCTTCAGGAAAAGGTGTGCGTACTTCCCCCCTAAATTACAGACCGATAAGTCTCACTTCAGTGTCCTGTAAGTGTCTTGAGCGTATTATTGTGAACAATTTGACATCTTTCCTCGTGGATAACAACCTATTAGATTCTAACCAGTTTGGCTTCTGCAAGCCCACTCGGTTGATGATCAGCTATTTGCAATATACAATGACGTCACCTGCTGGCTTGACCAAGGGCACATGGTCGACCTCATATTGTTTGATTTTATTAAGGCATTCGACCTTGTCAATCATGATCTCATGATCAGAAAGCTTTCCCAACTTGGTATAGGGGATCCCTTACTCTCTTGGATATATGGATTTCTGAGTGGCAGAATAATGAGGGTTATGGTCGTGGGTTTCGAGAGTGATTCTTCTCGTGTATCTAGTGGAGTTCCCCAGGGGTCTGTCCTTGGACCAACCCTATTTCTCATTTATATTAACTTTGTGGCTCATGGTTTGACCTGTAAATACAAAATTTTCGCTGATGATCTAAAAATATATCAAAAGATTAATATACTTATACCTTCTCTTACACTGTTAGATATTACTTCCATGCAGAGAGATGTAGACTTACTGGTTTAGCTTGCGGAGTCATGGGGTCTCAGGCTCAACTCATACAAGACTTGTGTTCTTAGGTTCTGACGGGGATCTGCTCCTAATCTTGGCCCATACTCTGACTACTACATTAGAGGTAATCCTCAACTGTTTGTATAATCTGCATCTGATTTGGGGGTTCAAGTGGAGATTTCTCTAAAATTTCATCTCCACATACGCTCTCTTGCAAATAAAGCTGCAGGCATTGCGTCAAACTTACTTAAGAGCACAGTTAATCGAGAGCCTGAGTTTATGAAATCTCTTCTCACCTTCCATATACGACCTGTGTTTGAATTTAGCTCTGTTGTTTGGCACACTGGGTATGTGGGTGCTACTGACATACTTGAGAGAGTGCAGCGACGATGGACTAAGGAAGTTTTTGGACTTTCACATATTGACTATGCCTCCCGTCTTGATGCCTTGAGCATAGGTGGGCGTTATCGCGATATTGGGTTATCGATTATCCGATATTTTTTCCGCGTTATCGATTCATCGGTATCGACGATACTTTTGGTTCCAAACTAGCGATAATCGATCATTTGAGTTTTTGGTTCCAGTTTAACACAGGGGCGAGCCGCGCGTGCCTTGGAGGCAGAAATAGGTAGGTCCGAGCTGGGAACCAGCTGTAGGACGAGAGGTCACTAGGTGTTGCTCCTGCGCGCTACCGGTTTTACGCGTTCTTTGATGATTTTTTCTCTATGTTCCTGTGCTTCTTCTGTTTTATATATATATAGTCAATAATCAATATTGTATTATAGTTTTTGATTTATCGATTTATCGGTTAGCACCTTATCGGGCGATAAATTTATCGCCAGTTATCGATTATCGGTTATCGTGATACATTTTTTCGTTATTGCGCCCACCTATGGCCTTGAGTCTCTTCTCTGTGCGTGGCAGGCTGCTCAGAGCTGTCACAATCAAAGTCTAGAAAATTTTCAATGATTTATCTCCTGTGAAACCTTTTGAGTTGTTCTCCTTCCAGACCTCCTCAAGACCCGTGGTAATTCGCACAGAATATTCCTGCCCCACAGTAACACAGAATTACGCAGGCGATATTTCTCAGTAAGAGTGATTGCATTGTGGAATAGCCTGCCAGATGCAGTTATCCTGTCACCATCCTTAACTGTATTCAAGAGTAAACTAGCAGAGCACCTCGGTCAAAATCTATACGAATATTAACCCCCCTATACAGCAATAACAATGTGTTCACATATTATATTCATAATTAACTATCCTAATTGTATTACTATAATCTAGTCATTACTTACTGCAATCAGCAAACCTTCCAGCAGATGCTCATATGTTTTAATACAATAGCAAATTCTTAACTTTCATTCTGCTGGCGTGTTGTGGAACCCGTCCAGATAATATATCCAGGTAAGTTATCTATCATTGAGATCGTTTTCGTCTGTCAGCTATTTCCTAGTGTGCGTATGTTTTTGTGGCCACGTGAGAACTCTGGCTATCTGCTTTGCTCGATTCATACTTTTTAAATAAATATATAATTGTAATATATTATTTTTCTCTATTTTACTTTGGTTCCCTACCTATTACATGACATATTATTTCATTAAAAAAGACTAATAATAATATAACAGGTGAACTGCAATAACATCTTCACCTCCCCTATCAATTCATTTCTTCGTTTGATCGTCCTTCACCTATTCTCGTACACCCACAATTCGTTACGGCATGGTTTTGCTCTGTACTGCATGTTTACGACGTGTTCTTTCTCGTCATGTCCTGTGAGTTCATTTTTTCGCATTCGGTTCTCGCTGACATCACTGCGTTTGCGGTCGTTCCCAAAGCATTTTGTGTTTTCGATAGACTTTATTGTTTATGTACACATATATCTTAACTACATCCGAAATTTAGACTTTATTTATAAACTTCTAAACTTTTGCACGTTATATCAAATTATTACCAAATAAAGTAAAAGGTAGATTAAATCACTGTAATTTTAAAATTACCCCCTACTTCATCGTCGTCCTTTTCAAATAAGTTACGTTGGTTCTCCAATTCCACAGCATGTTTTTTCTCCCACACGTCTTTTGAATGTTAGAAAAATTTTATGATTAATTGCAAGTAGGCAGATTATAGCCTTTGATTTTTATTATCCCCAAAGATTCTACTAAAAGGAAATGGCGCCTTCAAACAAATGTGGTGTAAGTAGACAAACTCATACGTTTAGAATTTCACTTTTTGCAGGTAATGAATGGTAAATAGATATATTCATGGCTGGTGAGATCTGTTTTTAGACCTTTTTTTTTGCATGCTGTTTAATGTGATAGTTGGTACAAAAAACTCACATTGAATAGCATGCAAAAACTCGTTACCTCTCCTTACATAACAGCATATATGTTATTATGGAGCTCTATATAGATAGTTGATGCAGTGTTGGTTTTATAACATTTAGGTACTGGCTTCAATCCCATTGAGGGTGGACTAAAAAATTAGTGCATGCAAATATACCTGCTGATTGGTGGATGCCCTACTTACTCCTATGGGCTTAGGTAACATAATATTCATGGATGACAAAAGCCACAAAGACCTATCAAAGTATATCTGAGTCAATCTAAACCAATATCCTTCAATTAACAGTAATTTTAAAGATCCATACCCTGCTCGTATTCCCATAATATTTCATCCATTTGCCAATATGTTTCACCTGTTATTAACTGTTGTTCGATTACTTGTTCCTGAGGGGGGCATAGCCCCCCCATATAGCAAACCATATTATGGCTCAAAATTGGTTTCAAGTAACCAAACACAATAAAACATTAGGTAAAACTGAAGTAGTAAAACAACAGTTAATGAGACAGGTGAAATATATGGGGAAATGGACAAAATATTATGGGAACATGAGACGGGTATGAATCTTGAAGTTTAGCCCATTAACTACATCCAAAGGATAGTGTCCCTAACATTGCATTGAAGTTATCACCATTCATCCCATGTCAAAAGCTCTACCATACAACTACAATAATATCAATATTAAAATATGTACAATTTATATCCCTAGACAAACTAACTAATAATAGCCTTCCCTTCTACTCTATTACCTCCTCTGGTAAATCATTCACTTTATTTGTGAAAGAATATTTTCTTAAATCCAACTTGCACCTTTTTTTTTAAGTTTCAACTGGTGATCCCTTGCCCTTATACACCAAAATTACCTTCCAACTTGACCTTTCCAAAATCCAACATCCTTCCCACAATAAACTTTAAAAATTCAATCTTATCCCCTCTTATACACCTTTCAAATGAGAACAGTCTATCTACATATTCAAGGTGCCTCAGGAAAGGTTTAGTCTTTGTTGCCCTCCTTTGCTCTCATTCTAACAGGTTGATATGTCATATGTGGGGGACCATACCTGTATACAATACTCAAAATGTGGTCTAATATACTAGTTATAAAGATTTAGGATAACCTTACTTTTGTAGCTAACATTTCTCTTAATGAAATTCAACACTATTTACTTTATTTTTTTGCCTAAATGCACTGCTTAGAAAACCTCAATAACCTATCTATTACTACTCTAATTCCTCTATAGAGTTCAACCAATGTCAAATCCATTTCCTAGCTAAATTCTCTATTATCTCTTCCCATGTGTATATGGCTTGGTGACAGACAGCAAAGAGTTAGTATAGATGGAGTTAAATCTGAGTGGGGGTGTGTTAGCAGTGGAGTTCCGCAAGGATCTGTTTTGGGTCCCTTGCTATTCTTAATTTATATTAATGATCTTGACATAGGTATAAGTAGTGACCTGAGTAAATTTGCTGATGATACTAAGCTAGGTAGGGCCATTAGGGCTGATTCTGATGCTGTTGTAATGCAGGAGGAATTGACCATTCTGTCCAATTGGGCTGAGAAATGGCAAATGAAGTTTAACATAGACAAATGTAGTGTACTTAGTATAGGTAGAAATAATCCACTGAATAGTTATAAATTAAATGGGAGAAATTTAGGGAGGACCGATTGTGAGAGGGACTTGGGTATTTTGGTAAGTTCACACCTTCGTCCTAGAAAGCAATGCCTAAATGCTAAAAATAAAGCTAATAGGATATTGGGATTCATTAGGAGGAGTGTAAGCAATAAGAGTGCTGAAGTCATTCTAAAACTGTAACTGGCGCTAGTTAGGCCTCATCTAGACTATGCAGTACAATTTTTTGGTCACCATATTATAGGAAGGATATTGATTTGCTTGAGTCTGTGCAGAGAAGGATGACAAAGATGATTGGTGGGCTAAGGAACTTACCTTATGGTGAAAGGCTCAGAAAACTAAATCTACATACATTGGAAAGGAGAAGAGTCAGAGGGGAATTGATTGAAGTCTTCAAATGGGTAAAAGGATATAATAAAGGGGATCTGGGTAAGGTTCTTATACTTAGTGAACATGACAGGACACGTAGCAATGGGTTTAAGCTTGATAAGTATAGGTTTAGGAAGGAGATTGGGAGGAATTGGTTTACAAATCGTGTGGTAGATGAATGGAATAGGCTCACTAGACATGTGATAGAAGCCTCCTCTCTGGGTAGTTTTAAGAATAGATTAGATAAATATATGAATGAAGCTGCTAGATGGGACTGACTTTTTTATGTACATATGTATATATTTTTCTAAGGAGTGGGGAGATTATTTTGCGGTTGCATGAATGGACATAATCCTCTGGATGCATTTTATGTATATTGTAGATTAGATCTGACGAACTCCTGTAAAGGGTGACAATGTTGATGACTTTTCTCTGGTAAGAAATCTTTTGTGTGTTGACTGGAACAGGATTGCCAAGTGTAGGCCATGAATGGTCTTTTGCAGTCTCCTTCTTTTCTTATGTTCTTATGTTAACTGCATTTTTGAAGGTTAAGTCATCTCACCTATGTGCCCAGGCAAATCATTTGTTTAAGTCACTGCACTTTAAAGTTACTCTGAATTTCTTTTACACAAGCTGCCAATTTTGTGTCATCTGCAAAAATCAACACTGTTATTAAGTGCTGCCCAAAGTCATATATATTAAAAAATAAATAATGTAGCCAGAACTGATCCCTGAGGTAGACCCCACTTGTGACTTTATTTCATTTAACACTACCTTCTGCTTCCTATCTTTCAGCCATAAAATATTTCAGTGAACTTAGGGAGTCTTTCTGAGGATGAGTCGCTTGACTTTGATGTAAATTATAGTTTTGTCATCCAAGATGCTGTCCAGGGATTCGATTGGAATAATGCCCAAGCCACTCTCCATCCATTTGTATATTACAGGGATCCTGCTGGTAAATTTGAATCAGTGAGTTTGTGTGTCATATCTGATTGTCTGAACCATGCCAGTAGTTATCCATGCCTTCATCTCAAGATGTTAAATCATATCAAGACTGTGCTTCCTGGTATTTCCAAAATTATATCTGCCCAGTACAAAAACTATAAAAACTTATCCAATCTGTGTCACCACAGAGATGACTGACTTGTTGCTCATGCTATCCTTCAGGCAACCAAATCAGGCCACATATTGATACAGAATGATATGTTTCAATGGAAATCAAGTAACATCCCATGATTCAAATAAGGATATCTCAGAAAATGCAAAGAAGATGGAATTGGCTGAGTGATTTGATTTGCCCATGCCAAAACTCTTGACAGGAACATGTTCACATTACTGTTTCATTCTATCTACTGATGGACATCTGATGATGAAGTGAATTTCCATTTTAAATTCAAAGCCACATAACTGACTGTGGTAACTGAATAGGAACTGTAACCAGGAAAATATTAACTTACTGTGTTAACTGAATAAGAACTGTAACCAGGAAAATATGTACCATACCTGTATGATCATGAGTGGAATGTTGGATACATATTAGAATATTCAGATGTGCACCATGATATTAAATTTTACAAACTTTCTAATCTGACATTACAATCATAGAACCAAATTTTCAAAATTTCAATTTCAACTTAGGATTAGGAACCTGAACTGATGACTGAAAATATGAGATTTTTTTCTCTACAATCTTGAAAGATGGTCTAACTTTTCTGTGAATCAGAATTATATTCAAAATCTTTCATATTTACTTTCAGTGTGCAATTCTTTATGAACTAATTGCTCAGGAATTTACCGTAGTAGCAGTTTAATACATTAAGACTGTATAAGCTTGGAACTGAAAAACATTCACTTTTCATAGGAGTTTATATTGAAAGAGTTGATTTGAGATAATTATGGTTAAGATTTATTTATATTTGCTCTCTAAATTTCATTGACCTGAGTAACTGCAATCAATGAACTCCCCACATATAGGGCTCTGGAGGGTGTTTTTTTTGACATGCAACCATTTTCAAATAGCTATTAAATATTCATTTGAGGTTTATTTTGGAAAATCCTTCATTTATGTATAGTTTCATCCCTGTATTACAATAATCAAGCAGATTATTTAGTTTAGTCAAACAATTGATGCTTCACCATGAGGTATGTCTGAAAAAAGCCTTGTCTGCCAAACCAAAAACTGAATTTGAAATGCATATTTTCTTATATGCACACCCACAGCTCAATTCTGATGCCAGATTCTGAATCAATGGGTCAAAATTACCTTGGTAGCAATTTTCAGCCTTCTATCTTATCTAGAAAAGGAATTATTGTATTGTATTAGAGATCATCAAAGCTTTACTAGGAGCAAATCATCTTTGATTAATTTACTGTACATATTTTTATAGAAAGGAGTATGATGCTGGTACTCCTATGACTTTTGAATAAAGTTAAAGCATATGAGATTGATAGAAGGATTTTTAAGTTTATTCAATTATGGTAGAGTGACAGATAGCAAAGAGTTAGTATAAATGGGATAAATATCTGAATAGGGAAATGTTACCAGTGGGGTTCTTCAGAGGTTGATGTTGGGGCTGTTATTGTACTTGATTTATATTAATGATCTTTACTAAGGTATAAATAGCGACCTGGTCAAGTTTGCTAATAATGGTAAGTTATGTAGGATTATAAGGTCTCACTCTAATGCTGAGGTATTTCAAAGTGAATTTATCATATTATCTCAATGGGCTGAGAAATGGCAAATGGAATTTAACATAAGCAAGTGTGATTTACTTAGTATAGGTAGGTGCAATCCATTGAATAATTATAAACTGAATGGATAAGTTTTGATACTTACTTTTGATGATTCCATCTGTTACTGACGAAGCTGAGGTCAGCCTCCACTCGCATCAAGTTGTCCTTCATCCACTCTTCCTGCCTGGCAGACTTCGGGCAGGGTGTTCTGATGATGACTGGGATATCCTGGTATTGGTGGGTGGTCTGGTAGTCCACCTAGCCACCTATCCAATTTCTTTTGAAAATTTCCAGGCTGGTTCCACTTACATTCCGGAGATTCCTAGGAAGGCAGTTGAACAACTGAGGTTCATTGTGGGTGAAGGAGTTGTTGATCTGGGTCTTCACTTGTTGGTTGTTACCTTGGGTCCCTCAGATGTAGCAGAGCCTCCCTTTTCTTGGGTTGTGGTTTGACATAATCCTTACATTTGGTACTCTGTCTTCCAGTATCTTCCACACATATAGCACTATGTAGCGCTCCCTTCGCCTCTGCAGGGAGTACAGACTTGCTGGGATAGTCACTCCCAGTAGTTTAGGTGTTGTACTCCCGGGATTCTGCTGGTGTAGGTTCACTGAGGAGCTTCTAGGGCAGCTATGTCCTGTATCTTGTATGGAGACCAGAGTTGACAGCAGTATTCAAGTCTTGGGAGTACAAGGGATTTCCACAGGGTCTTCATGCAATGCTCTTTCCTTGTGGTGAAGGTTCTCAATACCCATCTACTCAATTGTTTTGCAGAGTCAATCGTTTGGTTGGTGTGGTGGGTGAAAGTAGTGTCACAGCTCATTCGGACTCCCAGATCTTTGACATGGTCTTTGCTAATTATTGGTTGGTCATTGTAGTGGTAACTGGTTGCCATTTTCAGGTTGTTGTTCGTCCCATAGCACAGTAATTCAAATTTCTCCCCATTTAGAGCCATGTTGTTTAATGATGCCCACTGCAACACTTTGTTTAGGTCCTCTTGGAGTTGTTCTGCGTCTCCTGTGCAGGATATTTGCTTCTTGATTCTGGTGTCATTTGCAAATGAGGATGCTACCGAGTGTTCCAAGTTTGTGTCTATGTCTCCTATGTGGATAATAAACAGTAGTGGGCCCAGTACTGACCCCTGTGGTACCCCACTTAACACATTACTTGGTTTACACAACACTCCTTGGACTGCCACTTATTGGGTTCTACCCATCAGGAAACTGTGAAGCCATCTTCCGAGTGAACCCTTTATGCCGTGGTCTCGTAACTTGTTTAGAAGAATACCGTGATCAACCTTGTCAAAGGCCTTGGCAAAGTCTAAATAGATGGCATCCAGGTTTTGCCCATCTTGGATGTTTTCTAGGACTTTCTCATAGGTGTGTCAGTAACTGGGATAGACATGAATGTCCTTGCCTAAAGCCGTGTTGACTATCATTAAAGACTGCATTTTTTGCCAGGAAGTCAACCATCTTTCTGCAAATGACTCACAGATCTTGATAAGGTGAGATGTGAGTGCCACTGGCCTGTACTTGCTGGCTTGTCCTTTATTACCTCCCTTATGTATTGGGGTGATGATGGGAGTCTTCAGTGATTCAGGTACAGTACCGGCTTGCAATGAGTGTGTCCAGAGGATCTGAAGTGGCTTGGCTAGTTCTTTTTTGCATTTTTTTAGCAGTTGGGCATGGAAGCCATCTTGTCCGGCTGCTGCATCAGTAGATATGGTGTCAATTGCTGCTATTAATTCTTCTTCACTTATAGTTATTGTAGATAGTTGTTGGGGGTACCAGTATTCATAGTGAAGAAGGATTTTGGCTGCACTTAGGTTACTGAAGACCATCCCATATTGACTTTTAAGGATGGCTGCCATTTCCTTTGGGTCATCTGTTGTCTCCCCATTTTCTTCAATGAGGGGGCCTACTGCTGTTCTGTTCTTCAGTTTCTTCTTGGCATATGAGAAAAAGTATTTTGAGTTCTCTTTAATGCGAGACACTGCTTCTCTTTCTTCTCTCCGGTGTTGTTCCTCATGGGATTGTTTGATTTGTCTATGTTTTCCATTTGGGCTTTGATCCTCTCTTGCGCAGGTTGGAATGTGGTCTTCAATAGTTTTCTTTTCAGCATGCTCCTCCTCCTCATTAAGATTTTTCAGTCTTGGGGTATTTGGTTTCTAGTGTTCTTATTTGTCTTTCTGGGCACATGTCAGGGACAAATTTCCAAACACTTTGTGATTATTGTTGTTAGGGTGTTAGCTATGGTTTTCTTGCCTAGGTGTCTTTCCCAGTTTATTTCTTGAATTTCTGACTGGATCTGCTCCCAATTTATATTTGAGCTGTAGAAGTTCAGGCTTCCCAGTGTGTCTTCCAATCTCCTTTTGTCTCCCTGTTGTTCAGTCAACTGGTTTGTGCATGTCTTAACTTGGATTAGCCTATGATCAGACATGATGGTTTCGTTGGTCTCATACGAGTGAATTAGGCTGTGGCTGTTGGTGAGTAGGAGATCCAGTATATTATTGCTCCTTGTGGGTTGACTTATGCACTGAATGAGGAAGTGTTCATTTATAAGCTTGTTTTCATTCCTTCATTTGTTGCTTCTCATCGAGAGTACCTCTTTTAGGAAGAGATCAGAATGTGAAAGAGACCTAGGTGTCTTGGTAATTTCAAACCTCCAACCTTGAAAGCATTGCATAAGTCCTAGGAATGGATCTAATTGGATATTGGGAGGAGGGTAAGTAATAGAGAGTACCTTTGTCATTTGTTTACTTGAGCCTATGCAAAGAAGCATGATTCATTGATTGAGGAGCTTTCCTTATGCTGAAAGGCTGAAGAGACTAAATCTACATATATTAAAAAGGAGAAGAGTTTGAGGGGACTTAAATGAAGTCTTCAAGTGGGTAAAAGATTATAATAGCAGAGACATAGGTAAAGTTCTTATTTTTAGTGAACAAGATAGGACGCATAACAATGGGTTTAAGCTGGACAAATTTAGTTTTAGGAAAGAAATTGGTTTACAAATCAAGTGGTAACTGAATAGAATAGTCTCAATAGTCATGTGATAGAAGCATCCTCCCTGCTACATTTTAATAATAAATTGGATAGATTTATGGATGAGGATGCTAGGTGGGACTGAACTGGGTTAAGGGAAGAGGGGCTGCCTGGTATAGGCTATTGATTAGCCTTTTGCAGACTCCTTTTTTCCTATGTATTTAGGTCAAAGATGGTCACAACTTCACAAGACAATTAACAAGAATGAAAAAGGAGGGTGTATCAGAATAACTCAAATGCTGTGGCATATTCAAATGAAACTTGTGGCTTTTTCATTACACCCCATAAGGTCCATTTTGTGAAAATCTTATCAAAATCCAAGATGGTCATTGAACTTTTTTTGAAATGGGTAGTTTGCCTTGGAATGACCCCATTGAGGACATGAAAATATTGAAAACTTGGTTTTGATTAAAAATATTGATTTCTACACGAAAGAGGTAGACACTTCAAAAAGTATTTTGAGTCAGATGAACTCTGTAGAAAAAAATTTAGGTACTTCATAGTTTTTCTTATCATTTTCCACGAACTTTTAAAATGCCTCTCATATATTCTAAGTGAGACTCGAGCAAAATTAGGAAAAAAAAAATTGTTTCATTGGTGTTGAATAGTGGCGATATCTAATAATAGGCTCATTTGCTGCTCTGAGATTTAACAGGAAGCCTATTTTTATGATTATTCATTTTGTGTACCCTTTCTGACACGCCCACCCCCTGATGGTGATTCCTTTATAAATAGTAGCTGTATAAGTTAGTTTTTAACAAGCCATGATGGTGATACCTTTTTAAACAGTTCAGACAGAATCTTGTAGATGAAGTTTATGGGATGTGTTTACTTTTGTCATTCCATTGAATTATTTTGTTAACCTGAGCAGTCTACTCTGGCTTTGCACCTACCAGGTATTTTTACTTTATGAGCTTCCTTTGCACCTTCCAGGCATTTTTACTTTATGAAACTTCTTTTCATAGGATGAGCTTGACACTTAAAAGCTTAGATTTAACATAATATCATTACAATTTTATTTTCAGGAAGGGATTGTGATAGTTATTGATGTTGGCCCTTCAGTCCGTGCATCAAGTGAAACCACCTTTTATTCTCAAGCCAAATCATGTCTCATTCATATTCTTCAAAGAAAAGTGAGTTGAAGAAATAACATAATACAGTGATACTTAAATTTTTTGAAACAATGAAACAAAACAGAATTATTTATATTAATCAGTTATATGTTAATGAGAACCAAAAGTTTTGAGAAAGAATGGCTTTATTACTTCACTCGGATGACCTATGATGAGCCCTTGTGGCTTTTGTCATCCGTTATATTATATTGTGGGGGACTTTGATTTTGTCTTCCCCTGGTGATGGTGCTTTTTGTGGGTGGGTTTTGACGGAGGCGGATGACCTTTGATAGGCCCTTGTGGCTTTTGTCATCCGTGTAATTATGTTATGTTATGTTATGTTATGTTACTAATTTCAGAGCATCATGCTCTATCCTTCAGCTGTACAAAGACTGAAAAAAAATATTGCCATAACTTGAACATTATCAGAGGTAGATTTCAAAGAATATTCTGTACAATTTTCATGGAAGTTAAATAAGTATTTTCAAGAAAATTTAGATTTTGGCATTTTGTTCTCCAGTTTTATACAGCATTGTATATTCTGTTAAGTTTTGTCCTTTGTTTAGAGCAAGTATTAATAGGTATATTTTAGAGATTTTGGCTTCACTCAGAGTGCCTTAAACAACTTGCTTGTTTAATATTCTTGCATATTTAATTCTTAAGAAACTGTAAGACTTTTATTCCACTGAAAAAAATTCTACCTCTATAGTCTTCCTCTGTTTTTTGTCAGATATTTACAGAAAAATGCAAGGATATGGTTGGCATTGTTCTTTTTGGAACTGATGAGTCAAAAAATGCTCTGGCCGAAGGGGATCAATATCAACATATCACAGGTACCATTATGACTATACAGTATATTTGATATACCTCTTTTCCCTATGTTTGGGAAGTAAGAATACCACACTGGTGTTAGATGTGACTGTGACTCCATTTAAATATATGTGAAATAGGTGATGCTGTATAGTTGAGAATGTCAAAATCCAATTATTGGTAATATAGTTAAATGAAGGATTCTGAACTAGGGACTGGGGAAGATCCTAAGTTCCACTCGAGGCCAGTCCAAGAAAAGAAAAGCATGCACATTCCTTAATAAACAACTTAGCATTCAATAATAATGATCACCCTTGAGGATTGTGATTTAAAACCTTGTGATCACAATCTGATTTATCCGTACCACTCTCATTCACAATACATCCTTAAAACATCGCATCACACTTGTTCAAGGGTAAGAGTACAGACTCAAATATCACACCCCAGCCCATAGTCACCCATAATACAATTATTGGGTAAAGACCCTGCTACACTGAAAACCTAAACATAGCAAACTTAATTCCTAACTTAGAAGACAGACTGACTGATTTTAATCCTTGAGCTTAGAAGACACTGATTTTAATATCTGAGTTTAGAAGAGTGTTCTTAATCTCTGAGCTTAGAAGACAGATAGTGTTCTTAATCATGACTTATAAGACAAACAGAGGTGATCTTGATCCCCAAGAATAGAAGATAAACAGTGATCTTGATCCTTGATCCCAAAGTTTAAAAGAGAGTGATCTTTATCCTTGAGCTTAGAATAGACTGAGTGATATTAATCTGCTTCCTTTGGAAGCTGGCTATTTCACATGAAATAACTTTTGAATATAATTTGTATGTCTTAAAAAATTAAAAAAAGGCAAATATTTAATAAAAAATATTATCCACCTGCATCACCAACCATTTGCCATTGATCCACTAATGTATTCCATTTCTATAAAATTCTTTAACTCTGTAGTGTGATGTGAGTGAAAGCAGGGGCAAAAAAAATATATTTGTATTAGTAAGTCACTCATTTTAGCATTTTCCTTCATTATACAAAAAGAAAATGACATTTCATGGGAAACAATATAAAGCTAAATGTCTTACCTAATATAAGTATGAGTGGTTTAATTGAGTTAGATATCGGGTGACCTCTAGAAATAATGATTAAAACTT